>JAUMHA010407980.1:0-22738 GCA_032359765.1 Saxidomus gigantea | reverse complement strand
GATTTACCTGACTGCAATTTCCAGCCAGTTTTTGCCAAAGATTAAATTTGATTGGTTGCCAAAAAGTAGGTCAATCAAGGGGACCAATGACATCTAGGCAGTGATTGACCCAGATTTTCGAAAATAATACATAATGTTGCTTTATATAGTCAAACAGAACCACTTTTCAGTTTAGAACTGGTAAAGTGTGTCCTTTGTGGCATGCACTTTCACATTCACTACATCTATGTTCAGCTCATCTTGTTGAAATACTCTGCACAGTTTGTTTACACATGCTAAAACATCCACAAGAAATGCTGTCCTTATAATGAACCCAACACTTTTCACAGACTTTAAAAGTCCTTTAGCTTCTGGACTACCGGTTGCTGCTTCTGAATCAAGGGCCAAGACTGGGTAGACCTGGTAAATTGCCTTGACTGCTGCCTCCAGAGACAGCCACCTGAAACTTGCTGGTTCCTTCAGGGATGCAGGAGTATCTCCAAGATAACACGTTCAGCATACAGTGTGTTGTAACAAACTGCAGAATTATGGAAATACGGATACACATTTTAGCTCGGCTATTCGGGGAAAATGGAGAGCTATTACAGTCACTTGTGCGACCTTGTTTGACTTTGAAAAGTTGGTTAAAGTTTTGCATGCAATGTACTATCAAGCACATATCTTAGTAACCACTTATGGTATTGACTTGAAACTTCATTAATGTCTTTAGGGGTGTCACACAGTCAAGTCAGATAACTCTTGTATAAATTTATTACAAATTATGGCTCTTGTTTGACTTTGAAAATATGATTTTGCATGCAAGATGCTATCATGCACATATCTCAGTTGTCAGTAACCACTTATGATATTGACCTGAAATTTCATTAATGTCTTAAGGGGTGTCACACAGTCAAGTCAGATAATTCTTGAATAAGTTCAGTACAAATTTTGGCCCTTGTCTGACTTTTAAGATTTGGTATAAGTTTTGCATGCAAGGTACTATCATGCACATACTTCAGTAACCACTTATGGTAGTTATATCAAACTTAGCAATAGTGTTCAGAGGTAGATTTTGCACTAAACAATTAATTTACCAAAATTAAATATAAATTATAGTCATAGAGTTTGACTTTTTTATGATTCAACTTTTCTAGTTTATACTAAAGAGTCAGCAGATTTATTTTGCTATTATACTGATAAAAGTTTTGTTCTATTAGCAAGCACCAACAATAGTCGAGCATGCTGTCTTAAGGACAGCTCTTGTTCACTTGTGTGATGAAAGTCTGCAAATGATGAAATCTCCTTGCAAGCTTGGCCAGCACCCAATGCCAAGCGATGAGCAACACAATGAACTTGCTCAAATCAAGGGTTAATCTTCCTAAGTAGGGTAACCTAACCACCTTTATGTGTATAAAGTTTAAACAAATTCTCTTGAATACCTTCGGATTTATGTTCCGGACAAAAGTGCTATATGAAAAATCAGTAAGGTGAGATACTAGTAACTCAGAAATAGAGTAAGGTACGGTTATGGTTCTTGCACACTGCACTGCGTCTTAATTACCTCTGTTAGAGTTAAGGTCCTTCTACACTGCTATTTCTCTCAATGTCCAATAGTCCTACTCCGCACAAAAGTGTGACGGACGGACGAACGGACCGACGGAGCCCATTACCATATTCCCATAGCCAATGCAGGGGATAAAAATACGGTTATTGCAGCTAGTGCTCCGGGATTATAAAACTTTTTTCATGGTCTACTTGTGGAATATTTATCACCTGCAGCTTTGTACATTTGAAAAACAAAACACAAGCAATTTTGTATGTCATTTTAAATTCTTATAGATAACATATTAAGCATTATTTTTAGAATGAATTTGTTAAATGTTTTAAAATAATATTGATTTAATATAATATTGAAGTTTGAGCAGGAAACTGAACCAGGCCTGAAATGAAGACGTCACTCAATCTGGTTTACGGTTCTAATCATTCTTATACAGCTCAGGGAAAACTTATAATATTATCTCGTTCATGAGCCTTACAATGATATAACGTCTGCTTTTCTAGGTCATGTTAACACTTACTATCTACTGTAGTATTTAATTAGTTTGAATTTCCAGCATGCAATGGTTTTTTTTATATTCCGCCACAGAAATGCATGTAGTTAGGATTAACTGTTGCGACGGTATATATGGTTCTTAATGGCCAAAAAACATTCATAACGGCTACAGGTCGCCGCCGTTAAAGCAGCTCGCAGCCATTAAAAACAATATATATACGGTAGCAAATGTCGAAGTTGCTAAACAGTTCTTACGTACTATGTGTCTAAATGCTATAACTCAAACACTGTTCTTTTTTCCAACTGTATGGTCGCAAACGAAAAAGATGTAACCAATCAGAATCGCCGTTACAACGTTAGTGCGTTAGAATAATGATAAAAATCAGCAAGAAAGGGATAATTATTCATTAAAGTATAACGTAAATTAAGCATGTTCACCATTTTCACTGTTTTTCGGTTCACAAACTATCAATAATACAAAAATCGTAAAACTTCCATTCTTTTCATCGAATCGCAGGAAGTTCGAAAAATGGACTGACAGTGTTTTTAAAATGTCTGAAGGGTAGCATAGACAAACGTTGGTTTCTTTCACTTTCTACTGACTGGTTCGACATCCAGAAGCGACAATACAACTTCGTAACCAACACATTTTTTGAAGTTTGAAAACAGCCTTAAATTAGCTAAAACTAATCTGGATCTTTCAACGTCAATTTCATTACATTTGACGCAAACTGTTTTAAATACTTCCAATTGTGTACCTGAATTTTCCAAAGAATCCATGTCTTCATGGCATCATTTTCTTTTTTAAATAACGTGAACAGATTACCACCGTGCATTTAATTACTGCAATTATATCGATTTTTTTCAACTTTTGACGTTATAATGTGTATAGTCTTAGTGCATGTGAATATAACCAGTCTTTACAACGAGGCTCGTCATGAGCCTATCTATGCTGCTGTACTCTAATGTCTGCTTACTACAGAACATTCATATAGATAATACATACATTTCTGCTTGATATCAAATGTGATGACAGATTTGCAAACATTACTACGTCGCCAGATACTGTCTACGTATAAAGACTGTCTTAAAATCTACATGAACGTTGGATTTTCAAGATGACATGGTATAACTAGATCAGAACAGATGTATACATGAGCAGTCTACATGACGGCATAGGACACTTTGAATAATAGACAAATCACCAGACACAGCTATGTAATATATATTTTAAGTTTGTTTAGCACTTGATTCTGAACAAATGTTATAAAAAGTATTCGTTGTAAAGTGAAAAGTAAATATCGTACAGGAACAACTAAATAGATGTCATAAATACACCCAGGTAACAACGCTTGTACTTATTTTCCTTACAGTAATGCACGTATGCATTTTGTTAAATAGTATGAAATGATTACACCATCATCTGAAAAGTTTCATCCTTCTCCTTTTCAGGGTAAGCCAGAATACGCTGTGTAGACTCTTCTTCCAACTCGTCTTTTAATTGCACCTTTTTCCTTTCATGTGGGTAAAATGACTATCTGCGTCTTAGAGTCGCCAAGAATCATTTTCTTAATTTCGAAGGTACGAATCACACAGCAACACAAACAGTTACACTGTAACTGATGCAGTTACTATACTGTATCAACCTGTAAACGTCGAGGAAATATTTATAGTTTCCATCAGGGGCGCAACACCTTTAATTCAAAGTTGAAGACGACTTTCTCCTTGCTCTGATTTCAGCTAGTAATGCATCTATGTCCGGATCTTTTCTTATGTCTTTTGCATTGGCAATCTTTTCTGACAAATCACTTGAAACTCTACCTATAGATTCATCATGAGGATCTGTTTCCGACTTCTCATCTACTTTGAGTTTGGATGATGTACCATCAACACTGAGAGACTTTCTTATCGGTGAAATACTTTCATCCCTAAACGAGCTTGACTCATCAGCATAGACCTTTGACATATCATGATCGGAACACGCAATCCTATCCCGTCTATTCTTTAACATAGAATACAACACTGAACGATTGCTACGTGCATTGTTTCCATCAGGAATTTCCGTTGTGCTTTGTTGTGGTGTTGACGTTTGACCAGGATTGAAATCTGATTCAGATGTTATAAAGTCAACAGAATATTCACACCTTTTGTCTGTCGTTTGTGAAATATCAGGCTCTGATCGTTTATCATTACTAACTCCGACAGGAATAGGTTTGTGTTCATTTATCAAATTTCCAAAGTCGGCAGTTTCAGCAGCTACTGCATTACTGTTTCCAAATGACTGAATCCTTGATTGTCTTGGATGTCTATTGCCTAAAGTTAAAGTGCATTCACTTGAAGCTCTGTCTGATGAATCCGACTTTAAAAAGGGTGGTAAGATTTCTGGAGTTTGTAACTGAGACCGATTCGATGGTTTGGATATTTCTATGGGAACAGTTCGGATTGGTGACGAACGTCGCGTTGAAAGTCTCTGATGTGACATTTGCGGTGGTGTTGGTCGTATGTGAGATTGCGTCGTAGCTGGCTGTGATAGTAGAACTTTTTCTGGCGACTTTTTTTCGTTTGGCGATCTTTTAAGTGCGAGTGCGTGCAGATTTAATGTTGGAGATGGTTGTTTTTCAAGTGGCGGTTTTGGCACTAACGATTGCAGACTTAATGTCGTTATTACATGTACATCATCGTTTGAGGTTACATGTGATTCCTGTGACGGTGGAGTGTTTCTAGTTTGCTCTATATTTGGTTGTAGCTGTTTTGACAGCATATTTCTTGACAGCGATAGTTGTGGGGTTCTAACAGTTGGCGATGTCTCTTTACCGGGCCCACCTTCTGGTGACGACTTCGTACTTGCTGAAGGCGACTGTAGATTTTCAGGCTGCGAACTAGATAAAGTCAAATCTTGTTTTTCAGGTAGCGACACAGTAGCTGGAGACTGATAATTTATTAACACAGAGTTGGCAGGGGGGAGAGGTGTTTTTGAAGATGGTGGTGAAGGTTGCAGAACTGGATGCTTTTCGGCTTGATTTGTGTCTGTCCGAGTGTTTTCAATAGACACACAAGATTCTTGTTGCCTACTTTGTGAGAAATGAGACCCTGTAACGGATGATGAAGCAAATGAACGTTTGGCATTCACTGTTGTAGAAGGTCTTTGTGAATAGAAAATGTAAGGGATCGTTGTTGAAGGTCGTGGAATTTTCTCTACACTTTCGCTATGTTGTACAAATGTCGCTAAGGCATCGTTAAAGCTGTTGTATTCAGCCGAAGGTTTAGCCATTGGTTTTTCTTCAGTTGACTGCACATGTCCACTTGGTGCAACAACCATACTGTCATCAGGCATGGAGTATGCCATATATTCGGTAGCAGTGTCTCTTTTTCCATACGTCTTTGATGTAACACTCTGTTTATCAGGGTTTAGATGGTTTGGGTGATAAATATTGTCTGTATGTGATTCTGGACCAGGGGGATCCAGATATTCAATACCTACTCGATTTTCATGTGTTGACGGTTTTGTCGGAGTTTTTGGTTTTCCGTGTCTACTATAAACAGAGCCGTCCTCTATAGGCCGACGGACGTTTCTTTCACTTCCCTGTCTGGGTCTGTCCACCGCGTGTCTTGTTTTATGCCGCTCATAGTTTTCATAAGCTGTCCTGTCTGTGGGTGTTTCTGTCGGTTCTGGTGGTGACAATGGAAGCTGATTCTCTTGAGGTCTTGCCGATATCCTCTCTCTTGTTCTACTTGGTATGTTTTTCTGACTTGAATATTTTTGTGCAACTGCCTCTTTAGGCCGATGGAAGTTACTTTCGTCTCCCTGTCTGGATCTGTCTACCCCCTGTCTTATTTTATGTGACTCATAGTTTTCAAAAGCTGGCATGTATGTGGATGTTTCTGTCGGTTCTGATGGTGATAATTGAAGTTGTCTCTCTTGAGATCGTGCCAAAAACGTCTCATTAGTATCACTTGGTACGTTTCTCTGACTTGAATATTTTTGTGCAACTGCCTCTATAGGCTGACTGACAAAACGGTCTTCTCTCCGTCTAGATCTGTCTACCCCGTTTTCTATTTTATGCGACTCAAAGTTTTTATAAGCTGCCATGTCTGTGGATGTTTCTGTCGGTTCTGGTGGTGATAATGGAAGCTGTCTCTCTTGAGGTCGTGCCAAAATCCTCTCTCTCGTTCCACTTGGTATGTTTTTCTGACTTGAATATTTTTGTACAATTGCCTCTTTAGGCGGATTAACGTCACTTTCAGGTTCATGCCTGGATCTGTGTTCCACGAGTCTTATTCTATGGGATTCATTGTTTTTATAAGCTGCCCTGTCTGTGGATATTTCTGTCGGTGATAATGGTAGCTGTCTCTCTTGAGGTCGTTCTAAAAACCTCTCACTTGTTTCACTTGGGATGTTTTTGTTACTTGAATGTTTTTGTGCAACTGCCTCTATAGGCATATGGACGTTATTTTCAGGTCCTTGCCTAGATCTGTCTACCCGATGTCTTGTTTTATGCGACTCATAGTTTCGAAAAGCTGTCATGTCTGTGGAAGTTTCTGATGGTGATAATGGAAGCTGTCTCTCTTGAGGTCTTGCCAAAATCCTTTCACTTGTTCCACATGGTATGTTTCTCTGTCTTGAATATTTTTGTGCAACTGCCTCTATAGGATGATGGACATAACTTTCTTCGCCCTGTCTGGCTCTGTCTACCCCGTGTCTTATTTTATGTGATTCGTAGTTTTCAAAAGCTGGCCTGTGTGTGGATGTTTCTGTCGGTTCTGATGGTGATAATGGAAGCTGTCTCTCTTGAGGTCTTGCCATAAACCTCTCTCTCGTTCCATTTGGTATGTTTTTCTGACTTGAATATTTTTGTGCAACTGCCTCTATAGGCCGATGGACATATCTTTCTTCTCCCTGTCTGGATCTGTTTACCCCGTGTCTTATTTTATGTGACTCATAGTTTTCAAAAGCTGGCATGTCTGTGGGTGTTTCTGTCGGTTCTGGTGGTGATAATGGAAGCTGTCTCTCTTGAGGTCTTGCCATAAACCTCTCACTTGGTCTACTTGGTATGTTTTTCTGACTTGAATATTTTTGTGCAACTGCCTCTATAGGCCGATGGACATAATTTTCTTCTTCCTGTCTGGATCTGTCTACCCCGTGTCTTGTTTTATGCGACTCATAGTTTTCATAAGCTGGCCTGTCTGTAGGTATTTCTGTCGGTTCTGGTGGTGATAATGGTAGCTGTCTCTGTTGTGGCCGTGCCAAAATCCTCTCACTTGGTCTACTTGGTATGTTTCTCTGACTTGAATGGTCTTGAGCAACTGCCTCTATAGGTCGAATGACGTTACTTTCAGGTCCATGCCTGGATCTGTTTACCCCGTGTCTTGTTTTATGCGACGCATGGTTTTTATTAGCTTGGCTGTCTGTGGATGTTTCTGTCGGTTCTGGTGGTGGCAATGGTAGCTGTCTCTCTTGAGGTCGTGCCAGAAGCCTCTCACTAGTTTCACTTGGTATGTTTCTTTGACTTGAATGTTTTTGTGAAACTGTCTTTCCAGATGAGGTATTGGTGTTTGCCGTGTTTTCAATTCCATGGTTTAACTGAAAGTCGTTTTCTGTATATAAAGTGTCATAATTTACCTTAATGCGTGTTCCTGTTTGTAAATTATTTTTAGAATTCCGTTTGACTTCTTCCACTTTTTGTTTTACACTTGCATTTCTAGACATAAGCCTTTGTTCCGTAGTTTCCCCTTGATGTCTATCTTTGTGAACTTCTGCTCGTTTGTCATCTAACACGTCTGTTTCACTTTTTCGCCTTGTTTTTTGATAGTCTTGATACCTTTTGATATATGATTTTGAATCCTTGTCTTTCGTCCTTTCTGAAGAGGTGTCGTACTTCTTCCGTTTACCACCGCGTTCTTGATGATCTCGTTCTTCATACTCACAGTCGCGTGACAAACTACCCATGTGGTGTGCTCCATTGTTATCGTTACTCTCTATATATTCAGTGAACAAGCGTTGTCTGGGTTCGAATTCTCGATTATTTATTTCAGTACGGCTTTCATTGTCCAGTTTATCTTTATCAATGAATGACACACTCTTTTTTCTCCTTTTCTTTTTGTGGTGTATCGTTATGATCTCGTCGCCATTTTTATGACGGTACACTGCTCCATTATCTAGTAACAGCTCCTTTGAAAAGTCATGCACACTCTAAAAGGTAAATAAATTACATACGAGAGAATATGGTTATTACACACTGTACATTATACAATGTCAAAACCTGAAAACGGGTTTTGCGCAAGACATAGTGACCCCAAAACAAAGAGGGGTCATTTAATCATCATAAGCTTTACTGCTTGTAAGATTGAAGACCCTAACTGAAATTGATCGAAAGTGTTTTTATTTTAAAGCAAGGTCACTATAACATTGACCTTTGACGTATCATTAACAATATTCCTAGCAGACGTTATGTAAAACTATTTTCAACTAATTAAATTTGTTGAGCGGAAACAATTATTCACACACAATGTCACTTTGACCTTAAACTTAAACACAGTAACCCTAAAACAATAAGGGGCATCTGATAGTTGTATGCCATAGCTTAAAGCATTGTTAAGTTACTGAGCCAAAACGGGTTTGTTTTAAAAGCAATGACGCTTTGACCTTGTCCTATGACCAAATAAGTAGATCAATACGGTTTATGTACTGTCCATGGACGATGTCCTTACACAGAATGGCACATAAGGATTTGAAGTATTTGAGCGAACCCAGAAACTCTACCCACCGACATCTGCAAAACACAAAACACTTCCGGTAAAAAGCGGGGGGGGGGGATTATACAGAAAAACTATCAGATGTACCGTAGGATCTGGTCCTCTTTGTGGGTAATATAAAATGTGCTTTTTGGTAATATTAAAATTACATAATTTCCCTTTTCAAATGCGGTACATGTAAATGCAATGGTTTATTTATTGTTACATCTACTGTATTTACTAAGTTTAGACTAGAAAAACTAACTACAGTTAAAGTAAGACACCAGTAACAAACGTTACACAAAACAATATCACAAAACCAAAGATGTATGTTCTTATGAATATAAAGTAAAAGCGCTAGCTTTGTTTCATTGTTTTAATGAACTTGCAAATGACTATTTTCACAATTTAACGAAGCCGACCAGCATTTATTTATTATGCAACCTCAGTTGAAGAAGTATTGTCATGTAATATGAAAACCACTACTGCTTTTGAGCAATCTATAAAGAAGGGATGCATGCAATAGAGGCTGCATTTTTCACTGGATTTTCGTGGAAATTGGTAAGAATGACTGCCATGATGAAATTAAGGTCAAGTTTGAATATGGTCATTTGAGGTAAAAATGTAGGTAACCCGGTCAAATCATAGAATAACACCGTGTCTGCATTTTTCACTGTGAAATGTTGTTAGAATGACTGTCTTCATAAATTCTAGGTCGATTTGGAATATATGTTATTTTGGATTAAAATCTCGGTCAAATCTTAGAAACATCTTGTGTATGACATAGAGGCCACATTTACAACCCTGTCTTCGTGAAAAAGGTCAAAATATTTTTTCATTGACTTCTTGGTCAAGTTTGAATCTGGATGACCTTGGTCCAAAAACTAAGTCACACGATCAAATCAAAGAAAAACCTTTTCAACATTCTAAAGGCCATATGTACTAGACAACCATCATCAAAATTGGTCAGAATGTTTGTCTCAATGATTTCTACTGTAGGCAAAATTCGAATCTGGGTAATCATGGGTTAAAGACTGGGTCTCACGGTCGAATGAAAGAACATTGTAAACACCCTAGAGGCCACATTTGCTATCCAATCATTCATTATGAAACATGGTCAAAATCTTTGTCTCACTGATTTCTACGCTAATACGTATCTGGATCAAGTGGGTCAAAACCGAGGTCACCAGGTCAAATCAGAGTAAAACTTCGTTGATATTCAATGATTTCTCGGTAAATTCGTATCTGGGTCACCTAAGGTATAAACCTAGGCCAAATCAAATGTTAACACTCCAGAGGCCATATTTGATATCCAATTCTCATTAAATTTGGTCAGAATGTTTATCACAATTATTTCTAGGTCAAGTCAAATCTAGGTCACTTGGGCTCAAAACTTTAAAACTACAACAAATTTAATTCATACCTTGTCAATAGTATACTGAGTAATTGCCACAGTCAATACCCAGTCATCATAAAATGTGTTAATATCTAGGTCAATATAGAATGTGGATCAGTTGAGATTTAAAACTAGGTCACAAGGTCAATTCCAAAGAAACCTTGTTTATACTCTAGAAGTAATCTTTTGTAGCCAATCATCATGTAAATTGGTCAAAATGTTTGTCTTGTCAATGTCAAACAGAAAGATTTTGTTTATGATATATAGTTGAAGGTTAGATTTTGTACATTGTGTCATCAATAGGTCATGTAATCAGTAGAGTCATATAGGGCCGTCTTGTTTATGTTTACAGGTGGAAATAACGATACAACTATATAAAGCCAATGTATTAGACATAAGAGACAAACCTTTCACCATATGGGTAACAATTCATATTAAATGGTATATGCACTAAAAAGATACAGAGCGGATGGGAAATATGACAATGTAACACTAACTTACATAATTTGAGCCATTAAGTATGTCCTGGATCGGGTGAACATGTGAATGGAGGATATGCATGACACACCCTCATCACATGGATAACAATTGAGTAAATTTATATCAAAATATATCCATGCATATGGAAGTTCAGACCGGAAACGAATTCCATGTAGAAGGTTCATGCGAATGACACACTAAATTGTATGAATTCGTGTTTCAACCCTATGTTTAGCCTTGACCTTGGGAGTCGGTGACTGGTTGTGATGCATGACACACCATCATCACACGACTAACAACTGTGGGAAGTTATATTCAAATCAGTCCATGCATGTAGAAGATACAGACCGAACACGAAATTGCGGACGGACGGAAGACGGACGGACGAAACAGCAGTAACATACAGTCCCCTAAACCTGATATAATGACAGGTAAGGGTTTACGTCTATCATTCTTGACATTGTAGTTATTTATCAATCTTGCTAAAAATAAGTTTCAGCGCACTCCTTATATGTCACGGACTTGCATGTGAACACAGTAACAACTACAGAGACTAATGACACTTGTAACAGTAGCATTGTGTCGTATAACTTGTATTGATCATTGTAATACAATACAAAATCTCTTATAATAGCATTTCCTTACGCAAAAAAGGACACGTAACGTGGAATCACGCCGTGGAATCACGCTAAGCACACATTGGCATGTTATTAAAATGTTTACCTTCTCATTTTTCCTGGCAAACTTGCAACCAAACACCAAACTGAAAAAGCAAATTTAGAATATCTGAAGCACTGCACATAACATAGAATATTGATTCAGAGTTTATGGAAGTAAAACCTAATAAGACGCACTTGCAAGAGAGTAATGACATAAGATGTTAATTGAATTCATAGTAGGCCTACCCTTTTCCACCCAGCAGAACAAGTTATATTTTGTGTGCAAACGTACAAAACTGCCCTGGTTTATCGTGAGTAAATATTGTACACACGCAAAGCACCTGCTGGGTGTTTATTAACTGTTTTATACAGTCAGGCCTTGTGGTTATAAACGTTAATTACGTCCTCAATTTGTGATAGACTTTGGATCCATAGAACATTGGTACATTTGTTCGTTCTTTATGTAACGAAGGTTATTCATTTAGTAAACAACATGTGATATCAAACACTACGATGAATATCTTATTTTCAATGAAATCTTCAACATTATTAAAAAATAATTTTAGTATGCAAGACAGCGGCGAGAAACTGCGAGAAGTGTAACGGGGCTCATCCCGGAGATTGCGGGATCGAGGCCCATTGGGGTCACGACCGTGCCTCTTCAAATGACACCAGTACTGGTTTTCCCAGGAAGCGGACTCGAGAGTGACTCGATAAGCTTTAAGCTTTCTTCGCAATCGAGCTAAAATAAATAACTATTAACTAAACTGAGTGTATCACAGACAATCATAATTCACAAATTAAGATTCAATGTTTATATCTGTTTTTGAAAAATGAAAAACAAAACATACAAACTATATTAAGAACTGTTTTCACTGTCTACAACTGTTTTATTAAAGTTTTTTTAAAACTGTATAAAGATGAAGACGTTTTGATAGTTCACTAGATTTTAGTTGATAATATTTATTTTCAGAAAATTGGAGTAAATCAGAAATATACTTAGGGGCCATATTATGTAACGCTTTATAAAGAAGGACGACAGTATGGTATTACATCGACTATCAAAGGAAAGCCAGTGTAGATTTTGGCCTGAATAATTATTTCGTGTGTGTTTGCGTAGGCTTCTGAAATATTATTTTTGCCGCTCTTTTTTAAAATTTAAGTACATGTATTCTGTTAATGTTAGATCTATCCCAAAATGATACCACCATATTCAAAAGTGGACGCAATTTTAAGCGTTGTAAAAGAGTTTCTTCATATCAAGTGTAAAGTAGTAAGATAATCCTTCTTAGTAAAAATATTCTTGAAGAAAGTTTTTTGCAAACAAAATCCGTATGTTTAATCCAGCTAAAGGTATTATCAATGTGTAAGCCTAATAATTTTAGTGAAGAGACATTTTTAGAGTAGTGTCATGGATGTATAATTCTAGCTCGGGGTTATTTTACTTTTTTGCCTAACCATTTCTGTTGTCTTTACGGGATTTTTCAACATATAATTGTGAGAACACCACAACTGAATATTACACATATTTTAGTGTCTCATCCGGTACCTCACCCAGATAACAACTTACTTGTATTTGACAAGATAGTGCAAAAAAGTCACACACTACCACGCCACAGTATAATTGAAAGAGCGTGACCTCACGCAAATATCAATGTCCAATAAGCCTTTTACTAGTACATGTATTCCATAGAACATTTCATTTAGCAAACCATAGAAACTCTTGTAAAAATGTATAAATGTTGTACATGTGCAGAATGTGCAGATCATGAATGCTTTCGTCTGTTGCCAGTTGTGGTGTATGGCTTTAATATTTTTAGAGTGTAGCCGCAATGGCACAGTGGTAGCACGTTCGTCTCAGGATCGGAGGGGAGGGTCCTTGGTTCGATCCCAGCAAGTGTCACAGCAGTTGTTTCCGTATGCAAGACGTTCGCTCCTAGCTTATTTTTTATGATTTAGTACAAAAAGTTTGAATCTGTATAATGCATAATATAAGCTGACAAGGAACAAAGACCAATATAAGAGGTTTTACGATGTGCGTGAGAACGAAAGTAAGCATGAAATTATACCAAATCTAACAGGCGTGCAAAAACCGGATAATTAAGTCGATACTGTTCAGAAACAAATCATTTAATGAACAATATCATTTTTATTAACTTCCTGATCCAATTATCACAGTGATGATCCTACGGCTTTGAATTCTGAGGGCATCTCGTACTCTGAGCAGCTATTTTTAGCTTGGAAACAGGTGGTGTAGAATTTTCTTCGTTTTTTGTAATTGTATGTGTCCCTATGAACAGGTAACTTGCACAGAATTTGAGAGCAATGACATACCTACACACCAATGTATTTGTCTTGGAATATCTTTGAAGTAACAAGCAACTGCGGCGAGTAAAGAAACGCAAAACTGTTTTAAAACATCAATTTCAGTCGGAAACGGCCTAATAATATTCAAGTTTTACGAATAATGTTGTATTTTGGCATGCTATCCTAAAATCTGAACCCTCATTGATACTACCATGAAGTGGCAGGTTCATTAGCCCAGGATTGACGAAGATAGGAACGTTTAAACTTGCACAGATGAGCAAAAATGGCTAACTGGAACGACGGAGCATGTTTTGAACGGCTAACTGTTAACGCCGAGCAACGCTGCAAGAGGAAGCTTGGAACGCCGAATTCCATTCAATAGATCTTTTGCTGTTTCTGTCCATAAGTAATTCTTCATCACTGTGTCTTGAGTGTCCCCCAGAACCGTGACAGCTCCGACTCAAATCTAACCGCAGTAGTGAACGGTAACTTACGTTTGTCTCTGAATCATCTGTACTGGTTTCGGTCAACACCAACCGTGTGATGTAACGCACAACGTATATTTCGCACTTGTGACCGCTTCTTATATATAACATGTGGTACAGTTACCGGCTTTCGTGCCCTGCGCACAACGTTCTTTCACTTTGATGAATACTTTTATACCAACGTTTTATGTGCGCCATACACAACCCAGGTACTTGCTTGGTGGTTATGGTCGCATTTGGGACTCAGACCTTTTTATAGTGGTGTGTATTGCACAAAATATATTGAAGGTAAAAACTGTTTTATAACGGTATAACAATAAATAATTACTCCTATAACTTGGACATTTGACTTTCAATACAGCAATAACGCACATGTTTAACAACTTTTGCCAATTGAATTGTCACTCATTAGAAACTTTCTAGACGAATTCATTTTACATCACAGTGGCAGTATTCATTTAGAGACGTTGACATACAACTTTCGTCCAACCATGTAGCCAATTTTTAATCATCTGTGCAAGTTTAAACGTTCCTATCTCCGTTCATCCTGGGCCAATGGACCTATTGTGTTTGTAAAAAACACTGCTTGGATATGCACTGTAAACGTTGACCTACCCTTAATTTAACTGCAAAGGATAAATACTAGATAGAGGCCCATCCTTGATTGCAACTTGAAGATTAAAGAAAGAATGTATATTTGATATCTTATAATCGCTTCCTTTTTTGCTGTACACTGTCCATTTTGCTTGATTTTAATCTTTGCTTGGTTTAATGTTTTATCATAAGAATGTATGTATATTTCAATGTGTACATGTAGGTCTATGTTGTGTTTAATTTGTCTAACACTTGAAGACATACAGGCAACCCATGAACACATTGAATATATGCATGGTTTTATAACTACCACACAGTTAGCAAGAGACTGATTTTTACAAAGTCTCTATGGTTCTATAGAATAAGTTTTAGATATAATGATTATTAATGATAAAAATCAAATGAGAAAACAAGAAGTAATATTTAAATAAAAGCATATGGGCCTCATATCGAACTGAAAAACAGAATGTACAGTTACATTGAAACAATTTGCTGAACATTGCTTCTCTGGTCACTAACCCATGTGTATTTGCTTGAGATTTTGCATCAAATATATATACAAAGTATACGTTTTTATTTATGGAAATTTCTGCTTTTTCTGGGAAAGTTGGTAAGGTTGTTTTAGAAGGTTGTACACAAATTTGTACTTTAGTATCAAAGATATTTAAGGTTTATGGGGGTTCGCAAGGACTTCTAACTGCCTATAAAAGCTTATACAAAAAGTGAAAAATTACTGGTTACATAATTATCACACACAAAAAAACTTTGGGGAAAAAATATCTACCCAATGTTGAGTTCGAATCCACGACGTTCAGTTTGAACATGATAGACGAGCTTACCGGCTGATTACTGAGAGCACACTATACTTACAAAATAAGAACAAGCACAGCTACGCCCACTGATAAACCCACGACCAAACCGGCATCCATTTTCCTGGAACAGAAACGTAGACCGAAGACACAATATACAATTTCAGGAGTTATTTTTAAATACTTTATATGAAAACATATTAATCGACATTTCTGTGTAATTATATTGCCGCTTTAAATGATTATTTTAGAAAATGTAATCAAATCAATATTAGGAGTTCCAGAAGATTGCCATGCGTTGCTTCTGCCACACCCATTGACTAATTTTCTTTCTCTCCAAACCAAACACCACACAAAACAGCAGTGGAACTCTCGAAATAACTGATCAGAAAATATGAGAAATACGTACTGTATGTCAACGTCAAACAGTTTTGTTTATTTCGGCCATCCGGACTGCATAACAAATACAAATACAACTTTTATTTTATGTTGGTATATGATAAATACAATTAACATTAGCTATGAATAGATATTGGCCCACTAAACGTCTACTGTAACAATAATTACCTACCTTAATTCCGTTTAGGATATTTCCATTTAGGATATTTCCAAAAAAAATTATGTCGTGTTTGTTGTGGGCGCCGCCATTTTATATACTTTGATGACGTCGACTTTTGACGTCGCCGTTGACGTTTTGGCGCTAATTAAACGTAACAGCAAAGGAAAGCTTACTCGATGAATGCGCGTTTTGAAGTAGTTAATTATAATAATAATAATAATAATAATAATAATAATATCTTTATTTTCCGAAGATAACACATTAAGGCAACATCTTATATACTATATTGCCTTCATAACAACAAAGGAAACATGGCCATTCACATTCATGCAAACAATCATAGAGAAAGGGTGTGTACGGAAGCTGTTGTATCTGCTAGCCCGACTTCGACTTAGTGTAATCGACATAATATTATGCTCTATAGAGAGAAGGGAACCAGGCCAAAAGGTGGCTGTAGGTTTGTAGATTATTATTCTGTATCAGTCAAAAAAGGTCGTAAGTACCAGTTACGACCTTATAATACTAGAGCGTCGATATATGCTATATCGTAAAACATGTTTGAAGCTTGCAATCGCATGGTGCCATTTGAATACACTTGGACAAAACTTACGAGCTGTTTTTTGCATTTGTTTTTTAGGTTTTGTCAATATCAAAACATTTCAAATTGGTAAAGTTAACTTTCTGCTGAAGATTTTCGCGAATCACACATTTGATTCGTAGTTTTTTTAAAGTTATTGTATGTAAACAATAGTAGTGCGGGTGTCTGGTAAATGTAAAAAGTATCAGAAATGTGAAATACACACGAATCTTCCAAACTGAACTCATTATCACTTGACTAAATTATGTTGACGTCATGGGCACCTCATTCCACCTCTTAAATACTACTGGTGTCGCATCGGTCATTTTTCCCTTCTTTATTCTATAGTAAATACATGACTTTTGCACATTTCCTATGACTTTTACAACAAAATTCAAACAATCAGCTCTCTATATTTCTCATCTTCATCATTATTACAGTCAACTTCTAAACCAGCTTGACAGTTACATGGTCAACAATTAACTTTTTGCTATCACTCAAGATCTGTAGACACTGTGCCCATTTTAAGTAAACAAACTGGCATGCTTGCTGGGGCTAAGTAATCTTTCAACCCTACCATCATAAAATGTAGTCCTGAAAACACAGAAAAAGTTAATGTTTCAACAATAAAAAATGCTAATAATTTACACAGCAGCAATAAAAACAGTTGACAATGATCCAGTTCAGCTGGGGACAGCTTTAAAATGATGACATCTAAATTTCATAGGACTATTTGCTAGGGTACAACGACCCGGAAGCACTTGTTGACCAGTGCGACACCTACTTTAGTCAATCCACGTCAATTTCCAATCGTTATAAAAGGTTGGTTTCACCAGGATTACTTTTGCCTTTACCGTCATGGACGATGGTTTGAAAATGTGTCTGCTAAACGACCTTGACCTGGAAGGGTTCGAGCCCACAGCCTGCTCCGGTGTGAGCTGCCGTTAATTTACACATCAAATATCAGTAAAGTTATTATTCTTTTTATATTCCGGCATTCCGCTGCGACTCGCGGCGAAAATAAGGCACACCATTCTTAAATCCTTTCCACAAACATTGGTTCCAGAAATTTGATATGTGCATTAGCAGCCATTGGTGAGCAACAACAAAGTAAAATAAAGTGTTTAAGATTGTGTGTAGCCCAGTTGGCGTCACTCAAAAGTCTGCGTTAATTCCTACCTTGCTTTCAGCAAGTGATTCTGTCGTTGTGACCTTTAGTGTAGATCATGACCTGGCATCCGTATAGTCTCTCATAATCTGCTCTGTTCGCTATTCGGTCAGTAAAAGCATAGTTTCAGTCAGTTTGCTTATTTGCTTTTTTATTAAGAGGCATTACGTCTAGCTTTTAGAATGTAACAATTCAATACCGACATAATTACAGTCAAGTTGATTTCACCGATGGAACGGAAGTGATTGCTTCTAAAAGTTCGTTGAGAGCAGACCTAGCACATGCCATTTCTAATATAAGCCAGTTTTACCATGAAGCGTTGTTTGTGTACAGCACTCAAACATTTTGTAGCCATTCAGTTTTTTAACCACCTAAACTTTTTTCAACCAATTTGACTTTTGTAACCATCTTTGGCATTGGCTAACCCTGGTTTAGAGGTTTGATGAGATATCAATCTCATTAAATCAGATTCCGTATCTTCGCTCATTTCGCTAACTGATCCTAAGTAGACAAGTGTAAATTAGGATATGATTTTAATAAGATTAGATGAGATATCTAAGGTAACTCAATACCGTTATTTAGGAGCAACAAGGGCCATATGATACGACTGCACCAGTAATAAACATACACTAATATATAAATCTATCAACAGTTTATTTGTAAAATTACTGTATGTGTATATTTATGTATATTTCATCTGTCCAAGTTAAAACGTTTTTAAAAGATGGTTTTAAGACGTTTTAATTTTTTATGTATTTGCTTATAAAATGTCCATTGTTCATTGCAATTTGTAAATTTTTATGTATTGTCCAATACAATTTGCTAAACATGTTTTGGTGATTTGTAATGAGAAATGATTACGTAAGCATTCATTTAGAAAAGTGTATAAGTGTTAGTTGTAAATGGTTCTATTCTTCCATCTTTTCCTGGCCTGCTCTGATAGTCCAGGTGTGGCCATTCCAGCCCCTCGTGGGGCATCAGTGTTTTCATCGTGACCTTTGTTCTGTAGCGCAGCTTCTTCTTGCTCGCGGCGAAGCTTAGACTTGAACCCGAGACCACGTTTGGCAGCGGTTGCATTCCAGGTTAGTTGTGGCTCAACACGGATTACAGGTCCATGCGTTGGTCTTGTTGAACGAGGAATCAGTGCCTGATAATATGAATGGACATGACATTAAATGATATAGATAGATTTAGTTTTTATGCGTTAATTTTTGTTAATATTTTTTTACTGTTTTTATTGTTAACGAAGTCAATTTGATAACTTTTTTCTTCACAATTTAATCAAAATTATCTACGAGCCATACAAAAAGAGTCACGAAGTCAGTTGTGTACTTACCACCCTTACAGCGACTTCATTTTAATGCTTTTTGTTGTTTTCAGCATGGCTTAGCAACCTTCCGAGCATGTATAGCTAAGGAGATAGGTATAAACAGTAATTAAAGCAAATCAGTAAAATCAGTGTCTGACAATTTACGCACCATTTTAACTACCGTACTAGTGCGTTGAACATCCTCATGGGCTGACATTGAAAAGGTTAAAAACTTACCCTTTTTGTTTCATTTGTAAACCCCTCAACCCCCTCCATCACCTTTCCTGTCATATGAGACTGAGGTTCTAGGGTTGATTGCGCATGCTCGCGTGTTCGGTGTCGTTTCCGTTTAGAATAACAGTCGTCGTTGGTGTTGCTCATTGATGGCGGTGCAGGAACATATGGCTCGTTTCCTTTCTCTGAAGCAGAAGGACCGGCAGCAATCAACTCGGCATGTGTAAGGGCAACAGCCTCCCTTCTTCTCTTCTCGGTGCATTTTCTGGAAAGCATTTGCTTGCGTTTGGCATCCAAGTCGATCTCAGTCTGCGACGATGTAGGTAGGTCATCCTCCATACGAAGCTCATCCACATATTCTTGCTGGATTCTTTCTTGTGCCATGAATACACGATTAGTGTGATCCTGGTGCCATGCTTGGGCCTGGTCAAACACAGCTGCGGTGGGCACGTGTACAGGTGGTCTGGTACCAGAGGACATGGCGTTGTCGTAGGCTTCAGCACGATGCAAGCACATGTGTTCAGGGTATCCATAACGAAGGCTTGTTGAACTTTGGCCTTCCATTGTGTCGAAGGCAGAGATCAGTTCCTGATCATTGGCAGAAGTAGGCATTTGGGGTGCTGCACGGCGGTAACAGCTCTCCGGTACATGCCCTGGTGGGCGGGTAGGATTAAAATCTCCACGCATGTGGTCTCGATCCCTCAACATCTTCTCTGGGTCAAGGATAACACGGTTGTGTTTTCGAGGCTTTGGTTTTGGAACTGTTGGCGGAGCTGGTTTGAACTGGCTGTCAACTCTATCGTTGATATCCGGCTCTTTGTAATTTCTCGGATGGACAACGTAGTTGTTGTTAACCCTCTCTATGGCGTTTTCAATACGCTTCTTTTTCTCTTTTTTCCAAGCACTCGGCTCTTCCACGGCCTCGAGCAGCCCACGGTGAAGGGGATGAGTGCGCTGCTGTCCTACACAAGGAAAGTGGAAAGACAGAGAAAGAAAGTAGATAGGAAGGAGAAAGAATGGTAAGAGGAATAAAGGTGATCAACAAGAAGAATCGTTAGAAGAAAATACATAAAATAAGTCAGTAAATCGTGGTTAGAAACAGGTACATCTAGTGATTGAAGGAAAAAGAGAGAATGACTTTGTTATTTTGAAAGAAGGGGTTCAGGTAAACGTGATATTTGTAATGCAGGTTTGATGTGTTCAAAGACCGATATGTCGTGAAGGGCAGCTTTAATCTGTATTTTTCACATGGTGTTGAATAAAAATTTATGCAGAAAGAGAAGTTTCCAGAACAAATAGAGTTGTTATTCCCGCTCTGTAAGTAATATTTTAGTAACAAGCATGTTACAATGTTAACAATACGACACGCTGCGTCATGGCACGAGTAACACAAGACGCGGGGTCTTGTTAAAAAAAGACACAAACATGTGCAAACGGTCTAAGATGGCGACTGGACATAAAAAGATAGAATAACTTACTGTCCAGGAGGCGTGTCTGTTTGTTCTCGAAATCTGTCTTCTTGAAGAAGAGCTGATTCTGTCCGGTGTCTGGTGGACGGGTTGTGCTGCATAGAAGTTTTCTGCTGTCGGTAATAGGCGGCAGGCCTGGTGGTGGGATTGGGCTGTCACCATGATATCCAGGAGTATGTCGGTCCACCGGGCGTATGGTGCGGTTCTCTTGAGCCGGAATGAGAGGCAACCCTTTAGGCGATGGGGTTACTTCCCTGCCCTCAGCTTCAGCAATGACTGCACGTACATCCCGCCAATATGTTCCGGGAGTACTTCCTAGAAAAACAAACAATACAATTGTTACTTTGATAGTATCGTGCATGCCAAACTATCGACTACAACACTCAACTCTATAAATTTGAGAAATTCCCTGTGTTATCTCTATGTAACTGAAAGAGCTATGTGATTAGTTCTTTGGTAGATCTTTTATGTTGGTCGATAAGATCACTTTGTCGTAAAGTCCTACGCTATATAGAGTGAGTTCATTTTTAGTATAATTACAACTTGCAATCATTTATCTCTTTCCTGATTGGTTATTTCTGTCCCAGCGCCCGCTTTTCATCACACGATGAAGCACGTTTAGCTCCTCATTAGTAGCGGATCAGTGGTCCAGTAGTAACGCGCTGGACTTGTAATCCGGGGATTGCAGGTTCGATCCCCCGCTCCTCTACTAACATAACTAATGGTCTTTGCGGATGATACCTAAAAATGAGGTCCCATGTGTTGGTGCTATGCACCGGGCATGTTAAAGAACCAGGGGTGTCTCTGGAATGCGACACGCTCTGTACCAACGATAATACTTCACGACGGGCTATTTTTCATTCATAAAAATGGGTCATGTTGTTGTTTACATTGGCTACTTGTTTTCGACACGGCGTTCATTTTAACCAAATAAAAAATATATTGTTTTATATATTTCAATACACTTTTCAATAGTCGGGGAAATTATAACCTCTTACTAAAACGTTGAAAGCGTCTACGAAATGGAATCACAGTAGGACTATGTGAATTTTGGGGATGAGTTATTGTGTGTTTTTTCTTTGCTGCCAAATTAAAACAGCTCTCTCTTTGGTGAAAGTTACAAGCACTTGACGTTATAAAGCTACATGTACCTCTTTCAAATAAGATAGAGATATATAGAGATATCACTTTAACTTACAGATATCTTACAAACGACCGCATACATATATCTCTTACTGGGTCCTAATATAAGTTATATAAGTTATATTAGGACCCAGCTTACAATGATTACATTGTACTTTTATTTTTTTAAATTTTAAATTCAAAGCTTTTACTTAAGCTGATAAGTTATTTCTATAAAATAAATGTCTCGTGCAGTCGCTTAATAAATAGTTAAACGGCTCGCCATTAAGGGGCTTCTGACATAAACTGACACTTTATTCAACAACAACTAGGTTTGTATATTTTTTATTATAGATCTACATAGATTTCATATATTTCATTTTTATGCAGTCAGAAAGCACCAAATGCCACAGGGTGAGGAGTGTTCACCCTCAAAGGGGCGCGAAAAATGCGTGACACACTTCGTCCGAGCAGGGATGCAATAAAATGTTGGGGGTATTGGGTTAACTCTAGCTGCATGTAAGCCTTGTTTAAGAAATGAAGACAGTACATTTAGTGACCTATTTCTTTTGTAGTATAGAACACCATTATGACTATAGATGTATCTGTTTATAGACTGAAAGGCCTTTCCAAAAATGTTTAACAGTTTTACCTACTTTCTAAACACGAGGCAACGGTAACAATAGTTGAAAGTGGCAGATAAACTTTCAGCAAAATTCAGACACTGTATAGGTATGACTACACTAAATCTTTTTCCATAGACTTACTGTATAACATTTAAGCACGGTCCGCATACCAAAACATTC
>JAUMHA010407958.1:0-10889 GCA_032359765.1 Saxidomus gigantea | reverse complement strand
CAGGACAGTGTAAATAAAAGTAATCCCTGCTAGGTGAATCTCTAACACACGCAATGGAAACAAAAGGCATGGTATGTGAAACACCCAATACTTGCCTATCCCATACAGAACCTACATTACACATTAGACTGTGACTGCTCAAATAAAGGACTGGGTAGTGTACTTAGCCAAGTACAAAACAACCAGGAGCGAGTGATCGCATACCACTCGAGATGTCTCACAAAAGCTGAACGAAATTACTGCACAACTCGCAAAGAACTTCTTGCTATAGTTGATTCAGTTAAGACATTTCCACCATTTCTTGTATGGTAACCACTTCACCATCCGTACAGACCACGGTTCTCTGACCTGGTTACTAAATTTCAAAAACTGTGAAGGTCAGTTAGCCCGATGGCTGGAAGTCCTTGGTAATTATGACTTCACTATTACCTATCGAGCCGGACGGGTACACAATAACTGCGATTCCCTCAGTAGAAGACCTTGTTCTGACAACCCTTGTTCACACTGCGATAGGTTAGAGCTCAAAAACACTGCTCATAACGAGATAACTGTCAACACTGGGTCAATAACTGACCAAGCCCAACACCCCAGTGACCCAAATCATTCACCAGTACCAACATGGAAGAGATAGGTATCAATCAAGATCAAGATACAACACTTAAAAAGTAAAACAATGGAAAAGAAACAATGACAAGCCTACTTGGCAAGAAATCTCAAGTGAAGATGTCACCCTGAAACACTACTGGTCAAACTTTCCACTTATAGAATTAAATGAAGATATTCTATACTTCAAAGTACTTACCAAACAGAATACCATACGCAAGGTAATAATTGTGCCTAAAACCTTAAGAGGGCCAATTTTCAAAGAAATGCACAACACGGTCACATCTGGACACTTAGGGATGAAGAAAACCCTTTATAAAATACAACAAAGGTTCTATTGGTGTTTCCAAAGACAAGACATAGAAAACTGGTGTAAACTTTGTGACATATGTGGTGCCAGAAAACAACCAAACCGTAAAGCCAAAGGTACACTTCAAATTTATCAGGTTGGCAAAGCTTTAGAAAGAATTGCTATGGACATTCAAGGTCCTTATACTATCTCGACGAAAGGAAACAAATACATACTGGTAATAGGCGACTACTTTACCAAATGGATTATGGCAATCCCTTTAAAGAATGTTGAAGCAGCTTATGTGGCCAAGAAGGTGGTAAACAGATTCATAAGTACATTAGAAGTACCCCTTGAACTTTTCACTGATCGTGGTTCCAGTTTTGAGGCAAAAGTATTCCAAGAAATGTGCACCATCCTAGGGATCCACAAAACTAGAACAACTGTGGGTCGGCCAAGTTCGGACAGAATGATAGAAAGAGCCAACAGAACCTTAGAGAACATGATAGCAGCATTTGTTGATAAGAACCAGAAGAATTGGGATGAAAATGTATCTCTCTTGTCTCTAGCATTTAATTCCAGTGTACACACAAGTACTGGATTCAGCCCCAGTATGATGATGCTGGGTCGAGAAATGAATTTGCCAATAGACCTTGCTATGGGAAAACCGGTAGACGAGTTGACAAACTCAACAACTGCCTATACCGTGCAATTAGAAACAAATCTCACTCAGGTACACGAGATAGCACGCCAACACCTATCTAGTTCTAACATGAACATGAAACACATATATGATAAAGGGAAAAATGTAACCAAATACTCAGTTGGTGACGCAGTATGGTACTATAACCTTAAAAGACACAAACGCCTCAGCCCAAAACTTCAAAACCCATGGGTAGGCCCTTACATTATTGTACAAGAATACGGGACAGTCCTGTATGGGATAAAAGACCAGCCCACTGCAAAAACACAGATTGTCCACCATGATAAGCTTAAACCGTACAAAGGAGAACACAAACCTCTGTGGTTTCAAGACAGACAGACACAAAACTAAATAAAAACAGCGAAACAGACATATGAAAATATGTATATATATTTCATTGCCGCTGATTACCTATCAAACCATTATACTGAATGTTGTTATGACAAATCACACGCTGCGATTTTAAACGATAACGAGAGATGGAATACTGGCTTACCGGAAATGAACGCTGCGTTACCACTCCACTCACCAATATATACAATCCAGTGTCCATTTATCTCCCAGGTTCAAAGTTTATGGCGGGTTGGAACTTGTTACCTATTTAAACAAGAAATAGTAAATATTGTTAGAATCTACACCATGGTGATAACCTTTATATTATTACTACATTTGATTACTGAGTCTACCTAAGGTGGATAGATTTACGACACTTTGAAGTTGCACCATATTACAATGCCGGTTTGGACCAGTACTAATTCAGTGTTGATACAATCTATGAAGTCAAAACAATTAGTCAGCGGTTCTACCCAGATAAACTTAAAATATGCCTTGAGTTACTGACTGAATACTCTTAGTCTCAGCATTTACCAAAACAAGAAGAAAAGGAATACAATATACAACTATAACAATGATGTACAAATTATGCCACTCACTAACAGTGATTTTCATGTATTTTACAGAAAAATGGATGGGCCTGCCGTACATGTGGTCAAGTGTACCCTAGAAGACCTAACGCAATTAGACACCTCCTGGAGAAACATTTTGGCAGCTGCTCCCTATGCCAGGGTTGTAACAAAAAATTTGCAAGACCAAACACACAACACACTTGTAAAGATACAGCAAAACAGAAATTTATACCCTTTAACAAGATATCAAAACTAGAAGGGAGACAGGCAGAACTAGCGGCAGAAGACTACAAAAACAACAGGGCTCATTGTGATCTTAGACGCCAAAACATCCACACTATTAAGAAGTTCATTCCGCAGAAGACGCCAAAGCAACTTCATATAATTAAAAGTTCCATTCACAAAAGACCCCACACAGAGGATACGGACAAATTGAAAGCATGGAAAATTCCAAAACTCTCTGCATCACAAACTACTACCTCAAAGCAACAATCAACTGAGAACACTACCGAGGATATCTTAATTGAAGATTTATACCTATCTGATACAGAAATTGAAATTGGAGAAAATTACCTAGACATGAACTTTGATGATCTAATTACATTTCAGGAACCACAAAAGAATGACACTACAGATTATACGACAGATAAACAAAACACACCTCAACTGATTTCAACAAACCACAACAACAAACCTAATGATCTCAACAATGAGAGTAAGAAGAAAACAGAATGTAGAGATAACAATAATGTCAGGAAAGAGAAAGATAGAACAAATAAAGAAAAGAAGAACAATAAGGAAAAGAAGGAAAAAGACAGTGAAAAAATAATCATTGACAAAAGTAAGAGTGACAGAAAAATGAAAGAAACAGACAGTACAGTCAAAGAAAAGAAAGAAATTAAGGGAAAGAAGGAAAAAGACAGTGAAAGAATAATCATTGACAAAAGTAAGAGTGACAGAAAAATGAAAGAAACGGACAGTACAGTCAAAGAAAAGAAGAAAAACGAGGAAAAGAAGGAAAAAGACAGTGAAAGAATAATCATTGACAAAAGTAAGAGTGACAGAAAAATGAAAGAAACAGACAGTACAGTCAAAGAAAAGAAGAAAAATGAGGAAAAGAAGGAAAAAGAAAGGGACATTATAATCATAGACATAAGTAAGAGTGACACAAATGAGAAAGAAAAAGTCAGGACGAACAAAGACAGAAACAGAGGGGAGAAGAATAATGAAAGACAAAGGAGTGAACTTAAAAGAACACATAGTAATGACCAAAAGAAAGATAAAGAGAGTGAATGTAACAATAAATACAGTAGGGATAGAAAGAAAGAGACTTTCTCTGAGAACATTAACAAAGACAGATGTACCAGGAAAAAGTCAATCATAGGAACCAACCAGAAAAATAAAACAACATTTCCAGAAGAAGCCCTTACAACTACCTACGATGACATTTACGAGACACAAATAAATATAAGCGATACCCGTATAGTACACCAATGTGAGAGGGAGACAACACCAATGCCTGAATTACCAACCAGTGATGAGGAAGAGACAATTAATGATGACCCATTTCGGTCTTATGAAGTTCAGAAACAATTAAAAACTATGCAACGACAACAACAGGAATTTTTACGACTTGACGTGGGAGGAAAGATCTTTCCTACCTCAAAATATACACTTTACGACAGCCCATACTCGGTATTATCACAGATGACCCAAGAACAATCACCAATTACATCAAAAAACAGAACAATCTTCATAGATAGAGAACCGAAACATTTTGGATTTATTTTAAACTTTTTAAGAAACGAATGTAAACTGCCAAAAATTCTTTTTCCACATGATCCAGTCACCATAGAAGAAGTGCTCTTGGAAGCTAGATATTATAACATAAGAGAACTTGTCATCATTTTGCTGAAACAAAAACAAAAATTTAAGTAAATAAAAACAACAGTAATTACAAGAAATTTTGTAAGGAACGGTCAAAATCACCTATTCTCCTTTTTAAATGGACATGGATTACCTGTCAAAACTTCCCCTTTTCTGTATTTTTCTTACCCTTAAATCTGGGAGGGGTGGGGATCTCATAACCTTTTTGACCTTTCTGAAAAATAAATTTTAATAGAACATATACAGAAGGTAGAGATAGTAAAACTATTCAGGTAGAGATGTATTAAAGACATTGTATATTTACATATATATATTAATGTTGTATAGAAAGGTTAAATTTTGTTGTTTTTATGTAACTCTGAGTTTAGGATCTATATTTAATATAGGAAAATTCAACAAATTACAGTACAATACATACTATTCTTTAATAGTTCATGGTGTACAGTATTACATTTTTTTTTTACATTTGAGACTGTGACAATTTTTGTTCCAGGAAACGGCATTATAATAATATCTTTATTCATTTCATTCCTATGTAAGTATTACCGCTATAATTGCTATTTGGCAATCATTTTGGTACTCCATTCTTGTGTATTGTAGCCAACTCCTTACTAGTTGAGCTGTATTGGATTCACCTGTAAGATAAAGTGCTTATAGACTGCTAACATGACAAGATATCAAACCAAATTCAAATACTATCAGTTTTCTTTTTGTCATGGAAAGATGGGTGGTTTGACCCTGTTATACTAGTTCTACACCATTGCGTCCATTACACATATGTTAATTACTATTCTTAACTCATTATGATGCCATGTATAACTAGGAAAGAGTATACAAATGTTTAGTAGTTTGAAATAGACTAGTCTAAGTATAGAGTGTGTATGAGTTTCAGTTGGACCTTCCTAAAGGTCAGGAAGCTATTGATATGGAGACCGGGGTTTAAACAAAAAAAAACTTGTCTGTTCCGGTGCGGTACCCGGACGTCTGATGTCTATTGGTTGTCTTATCAAAGAGTAAAGATGTGGAGAATAATTCTCCTAGTGGTTCGACTCCACCATCAAGGACTGAGGAGGTAGCGGCCCTCAGTTACCCCTTTAACTATTATATTTATATACTGCAAAATTACTTGCAGATCTTAAGAGATGCATGCATGCTTTAGCTTGGTGAAATATCCTCTGGATACTCTTGCTATTATACATAGGGAATGGTGAATTATACATGCCTGTAGCTACTCTTATGGCCAGAGAGCGGCTTCCTTAACCCAGTCTGTCAAAGTATTACCACTTGAATTATGAAATTTAAGTATTATAGGATGTAATTTTTATACAAATGTAAACCGAATCTGTTCCTATTGAGAATCTTTATCCTGATTGTCCATATGCGTTGTTGTTTTCAATGTATTGATTAGATGACTCTGAAGTCCACCAATGTTTGGAATTTAGACTGCTAATGGCAAGAGATAGTTTCTTTTGTCTCTCATAATAACGACGAACAATAACATGCTGAGTGCTGATATTGATTAAATATAAAAGTAGTCACGCTAATGTTGACTAACTCTAGATCTATTACCATGTGAAATTTCCAAATCTACATGTTTATTGTATCATTGTTTATTACCGTGTTATAAATGCAAGTTTTGTTGTTAAAAAAAAAAATTTAAAAAAATAAAAAAATCCAATGCAAATTCCAGTTACCAGTTACCGTATAAATGTAGAATGTGGCAGTACATGTATAATCTGTATCCTCATCAGAGTAAATGAGATGTCTGAAAGTGATATTTATGATTACGATAAACCTTAAGGTACATGTTGACCTTTTTTTTTAACTGAAAATGTTGCTGAATTAGGAAGAGTTGACAGACTTACTGTCTTTTCAAAGTTGTGTATGACTGTGATTTGTATACATTTGAAGTTGTGGTATATATGAAAAATATTTATGCTCATTTACATTTACTGTTGTATTCATACGAAATGGACACTCCTTCAAATTCACATTTAAGTGTCTTACCTCTACCAATTAAGTAATGTAAGATACTTACCTGCCAAGAGTATTCAGGGACTGAATTCTTTTTGGGAGGGGAGCAATGTTATGCTGATCATTTCGTCCGAATACTGTTCTACTTATCGTACGAGGAAACCACTCCCAGAATTACTCTATTCTCTTGTTTCGAGCTGTTTCTTAAAGCACTAAAGGTAATACTTATTTTGTAAAGCTATTTTATACCTGTCATAGCTTATCCTAATTAAAATTCTATAAAGTAAATTGTCCAGTAATAATATTGACAAGTCATCCGCCATGATGGATCTGTTCTGTTTTCCATAGAGTCTTCAAAGTTATAGCCCGGACAAGGAAAACTGTAAGGGTGGACGCAAAGACGGACGGACGGACGATGCGATTTTAATATACCACTCTTAGGGTGCATTACCATTTTACCGAACCTTAGTTAGAACATTTTTCACGTTTCGTATGTCAGACATTACCAAAGCGGAGTAAAAATAATGTAGTGATAGATCACATTCTGGCAAGCATTCCCCATTTAATATAACTGTGTCAATTTTACACATGTATATGTATAAAGATGATTGAAATTCAATGAAACAATTGACTTTGTCATAAAAGCACTTCCGCTGCGTAACTGTCATAAATACTATTTAAAGATGACAATGGCTTACAGCTTCCGTTTAAAAGACAACATGAAACCGCTCTCACACCGGTCATTGTCTTTTCTATACTTTGATGTATCCCTTTACGTGACTGAAACAAGCTTTATAATATTATTTATCATGCTAAGGCTGTATCTGTGACAACCATTGTGATTTTTACAGTTCGCTTTCTTCCTGATCAGAAGAAAAAAATGTTGGAACAACTGCTAAACAAGGCGATATTCTGTGTACAAATGTTGCATAACTATTGGTTTAACATAAGTGTACGTGTGTATACAAGTACGTACTTAAAATGTATGTTAAAATTTCCGTTGGCAACGATATAAATATTGAGTAGGCCGTACATATTAAAAACTGCAGGTGGAAAGAACTTGGAAAAAAGTTGGGATCCGAACATTGTACCTTAGTTACATCATACATACATTGTGAATATTAAGTAGGTGTTATTAAAATGTTATTATAAACAACATCATTTGGACAACGATCTAGATTCAGACAAGAATGACGAAATAAATCTCCAATCGTTCAAACAATGTGTTACTTTATCAAAACACTAAGAGTACAGCTGGAAACCATCAGTGTTTATTGAGCTTATGATTACTAAAATATAAACTGGGATGCAGAAGATTAATCTTTTTTCAATATACACTGGTCAGGTTGTTGTTGTATGATTGTTACGCCCGCTTCGACAGTATTTCGCGGGCAGTTTACCTATCTGTCGTTCCTTATGAGAACCATAGGAAGACTTCATCTTACCCACATAAAGTGAAATGATCGAAAGCATGGCTCGAACCCATGACACTCAATCAATGACGGCGATTTCAAATCAGCCAGTCTTAACATGTGCAACAATAATAAAGTTGCATTGAAATACTGTTGAAATAAGTGTGAAAACCATGAAAAGAAAGTAGACACATGCATCCGCTACCCAGTGTGAATGCGACTTCTTGACAATAACTGTGACAAATAAGAAGTGAAATGAATAGTTTAAGGTAAATGTGATACCTCGTGAACCTTTTTCTAGTGTTGTTCTACTGTAGTATCAAAAAGAAATAAAACGGCATTTAAAACTTCATGTCTTAAAGTTTTATTAGTACACATTGATATGAAATAAAAACAGATCCATCAAGTAACTCAGTCAACAATATTTACAGCATGTGCTCAATATGACGTCCAATTTGTGTTGAGTTTCTTTTACAAATTTTTAGTCATGTTCAAGCCGGAGGTCCATAACTGATTAAGTCTGTTGAGATCATTTCACAAGCCGGTGTATTTGAGGTTGAGCGAGTTTATCACCTTTTAGATATAAAATTATGAGATATATTGTTATGCTGATCATTTCGTCCGAATACTGTTCTACTTATCGTACGAGAAAACCACTCCCAGAATTACTCTATTCTCTTGTTTCGAGCTGTTTCTTAAAGCACTAAAGGTAATACTTATTTTGTAAAGCTATTTTATACCTGTCATAGCTTATCCTAATTAAAATTCTATAAAGTAAATTGTCCAGTAATAATATTGACAAGTCATCCGCCATGATGGATCTGTTCTGTTTTCCATAGAGTCTTCAAAGTTCTGTTCTTGGGGTTAATCGAAGTGAGTTGGAGAGCTCCAGGTGACGTCATTGGGTACATCTTCTCCTGTATGACGTGATTTGGAGAGATCACATGATCTATTCCTATATAAACTCCAGATTTCCAAGTATTGTTGTCAATTGAATTGTCCAAGTTATAGTGTAAAGATCTCTATACCTAAAATGTCTCACAGGTCTCCATCTGGAGAGGTACTGGAACAATTAGTTCTTTTATGGTTATAAACCTTAATAGTAAGGTCTCCTTTTGTATCCAACTACCCAGATAAACTATATTAGACCTTATATACCTAAAACCGAATAGATCCTGGAGTGGAGTGGTTTCCGGATATGTCATATGTATTTACCTAACGATTTTAGTATGTTACCAATTACCTCCACGTGTGAAATATTCCAGTATTGTTACTAGAGTAATAAACTACCAGTATGAAAGGTTCATCGGCTTCTACTATATTTTATCCTGACTACGACCTGAACTTGAAGGTCTCTAGAGACTACCAATTATTCCACTATACTAACATCTTCTGGTGTGAGGATATTATTACAAGAGCTATTGTACTCGTTATAAGGCATGCCGTTACAAACATCAAATTCTTATCTTTGAACCATCAATCGATTCACGACAAACATTCCTTAGAGGATGTACCCTTGTACCACCGGACTGGCAGGCACCCCGGCGGCGTAACAACTGGTGTCAGAAGTGGGATCTGTAGAATGATGTCAACAAAATTACAGTCCAACTACTCTCCGACAGACCTCTCCAACAGATGTCTCCAACAACTATCCGGCAAACCTCCCCAACAGAAGCTCATAGCGAATCTCTCCGACAGATGTTTCCAAAAAAAACTCTCCAGCCAACCTCTCCAACAACTTCCATGTTAAACTTTTCCTATACATTGATATTAAACTTGGAGAAAAATACAACAGCAACATAATTTTGACTGTTAAAAATATTTATTTCAGTTTTAACAAGATATGATAGACAAGGAAGTCTTGATGGACAATTGCAATTGACCTCTGGTCAGAGTCGTTAATGGACCGGACTACTGTGACTAGATATCTTCAGCTCTGAGGGATGGAAATGGCTGGTTCCAACTATCCTGAAGAACTTAAGAGGTGGAAAAAAACACCATCACCAATAACCTAGACTTCCATTAGTACATCACTGCAAACCCTCCTGCCAATGCCTGAAATACCAAAAACAGTCTATTTAGAATATGACATGCCTTATAAATAAATTTAATAAAAGAGTTTGTTATGTTTATCTATGTCCTTGTAATAGATTTGAAACAAAAATAAACTGTACTAAAACATTTTGTTTAAATTGTAACAGAATGAGCCAATAATGGATGCTTCAAAAGAAGATATTATGCCTTCACTAGCCAGAATCAACACTGATGAAGAAATCGAAGAACATCAAATGGTCTTTCATGATGCCCTTGATGAAGATGAAAGGGAACACAACAATCTTGGGTTAGTACTACCTACGTCACCCGATCTCCCAGAGAAAAATGATGGTACCTACTTAGAGAACAAAATAGAATATTTGACCACCAAAATCACTGAAAGCCTAGCTTCTCTAGTCAGTGATTCACATGAAACACAGAATCGCCTTCAAACAATGGAAGAAGAGATAGCCACATTGAAAAAGAACTCTTACAATGGCACAAACTACACCACAGTTCCAATCACACAAAAACCTACCAATATGCCTGACTCATATAGAGCCCCAAGTCCTGATCCGGAGATAGACTTTCCACAATTACAAAACAAACAATACCGAATTTCAGATATGATGAAAGACAACTGTAACATGAAGATTAAACCCCCAAAATTCGAAGGCAAGGAAGACCTCTCTGAATTCCTGGATTCCTTTAAAATATGTTGCGAGATTAACAAATGGGTCTACACTGCTACTGGTCTATATCTGGCTAGCAGCCTGACTGGTAATGCAAGATCATTATTAACCGAATTGGACACCAACGATAAGAAAGATTATAAAATTTTGGTAAAAAAGCTAACTGAAAGATACGGTTGCCTAAATAAAGTTGAAGTGTTCCGTACACAATTACGTACTAGGGTACGTAAAGAGGGAGAAGAACTTTCTGAACTAGCACGCAGCATCAGAAAATTGAGCAATCAAGCTTATCCAGATGCTCCAAGCCAGTGGACAGAGACAATCGCTGTTGACTGTTTTATAGATGCCATTACAAACTCAGAAATGAGACTGAAACTTAGAGAAGCAAAT
>JAUMHA010407914.1:0-10890 GCA_032359765.1 Saxidomus gigantea | reverse complement strand
AGCTGAAATGTTGATGATCATATAAATCATAAAGAAGAACATGATTGTTGTTGTTGAAGCTTCCCTTATAATTATCATTTCAAAGTCTTGTGTGATACAGGGCACTGTCTTGCACATATATCAGTAACCACTGGAAGTATCTTCCCTTATGAATATCAATTTACGATAGACTGGTGGTGACATTTCAACTTCAATATTTTCACGATTTCACGATTTCAACTTCCAGTGGAATGATTGGAGATGGTGATCTCTGCAATTATATGTGATATTACGCTGAAGATTTGCTTTACATACTGTCCTGTCTTGTATGTGAACAGAAATTTACTGGATAGGAAAGAGGGGGACATAGAAACTTTGCGATAATTGTATTGAAATTTGTTGTACATGTATCATAAAGTAATCTAAAGACGTTATTCCTGCGCTTCCTGGTGTCAAACTAAATAACACCCAAAGCATACATAATAGAACAATTTCAAGTAGTTTTACTTAACCTAAATGTTGATTTTGTTGTGCTTGAATGAGGCACACTGTATGAGAGGGTGAGCTATTGCGATCAACGATTGTCCGGTGTTTTTTCGTCCGTCCGTCTGTCTGTCCCGGCTACCAAATTAGGTTTAGGAGCTTAATTCAGGTGAAATAAACACAAAACACGGGTCTTACAAACAGTTTTATATGCTTTGAACGTCCATAACGTAATAAACCGTATACGCGGGTTAGCACAGGTTTGGCCTTCCAAAGAAGCGCCAGTTACTGCATGAAACACGTTTTGTCTGTATGAATTTTAAGGCTATGCCGACAGCTCCTGAATGTTGAAAACTCAGACGTCCGAGGCTTTGCAAAGGATATGTGCGTAACATGAGCTTGTAAGCATATTCACTGTTTTTGTGTATGTCGTGTATGATGTGATGGCGTACTGTACTGTAAATGTTATTATTACAGACAGGAAGTATTCGTGAAATTAAAGTTAACAAAAGGGATAATCTAATACCAAATTTACATTATATTGAAAGGAATCTTTTGCTAAGTATTTGAATTGAACAGGTGTAGAATTGGCAAAACGTAGTGCAATTTCAATCATTGCATATATTATCAACGTTAAAGTATATACCTTTCATATAAAGAATTAATATCTTCAGTGCTAACGGATTGCTATGACCTGTATCACTTTGCTGGGAAAAGAACTGATGGTGTTTATACAATATTTACTTGGAACACTCACCAAAAGATCCAGGTATATTGTGATATGACGACAGATGAAGGGGGGTGGACGGTAAGTATTGTACAGAGAGAATTATCTGTGGAGCAACAATGGGTTTGTTTAAACCATCGTTGGAAAGAGCAAATCAGAAACTACATGCTCTCAATTTCCGACATTGTTCATTAAAAATACGGTTCATCATTTTGAACACAATTTTACAATTGTAAGCATTCACTATTTGTATGTGCTTACTATATACTTTTTTCTCCTAGGACGTAGGCTGGGTCAAGAGTAAATTACAAGTCTTAATATTAAGTTGATTAAATTAGACATTTGCCTCAAGTGAATACATTAACAGTGTTAGCAATATATATCTTATATTCATACATAGGTATTCCAGTACCGTTTCAATGGATCAGTGGATTTTTACAGAAACTTTACCGAATATAAATACGGATTTGGAAATTTGAAATCAGAGTTTTGGCTAGGTATGTATCACTATATGTGTACAGAGCTTAATTAAAGTAAGTATTTTCATATTCTCGTGCTATCTTTACTAGGAAAAAAGCACCTTCATTCAATTTGCAGGAGACTAAATTGTATTTCAGACAAAGTGTGTTTTCATTTTTACACATTTTTGCGAAACACTCTTGGGCCATTTTTGTTGCGCAGGTGTGTTGCACTTACCCTTATTAATTTCACAATTATTGGATTGAGAGTAAACCATGAATGCCGTCTCAATAGTTGTGAAGGATTTTGTTATTTATTTTCATCTGAAATCATAATTTTTAATTTCAGGTCTAAATTACATACAGGAAATATCAAGCCAAGGACAAACAGATCTACGTATCAACCTAGAATTGGCAAATGGAACAAGAGCCTTTGAACAGTTTGAAAACTTTTATCTCTCGCCTGGCCCGGATTTTACCCTTCACCTGGGACAGACAACATATTCTTTACATAGTATATGATTTATATACATAATATTTTTCTATTGGTATTAATCAATGATAAACGTTTTTTTTTAATATTGTGATGGTCAATTTGAACGGTAAAACAAAGTATTATTTTAGATAAATGTATATATGGCATATGAATTAGCAGCAGCTTTCATCGAGTGCTGCATCTCTTTAATATCACATTTCTAAGGTTGATGAAAATATCAACACAAACCTAAATTTTACATTATGTGTTAGTCAAAGTAAACAACACAACCTTATAAATACATGTACATATATAAAGAACAATATCTTGATATTTGACTACACCTTATTTACGCATATAATGCAAAATGAGCCCAGACAATTTAGAAACTTATTTTTAAACATGTTGTTTGTATATATAAGATCAAAGAATGGGAAAAGTAAGAAAGTTTTCTCTTCTAGAAATATATATATTCAAATGCACAGTCTCGGTTTAAACTGCAGATGCTGATGGAGTTTTTCTCTTTTCGACTGTCATAGTATCAAATTTTATATTACACACATTTTGGTGCACTTGTAAACACAAGGTAAATATTTATTATTAGATGTACTAAATTTCACCGTAGAATTGTTTCTTATTGCTCAGTAAAATTAAATGTTAAGATAAACGTCCATATACACTACACATGAGTCATACAATTTTTTAGATATTGTTCTTTATTAGTTTCAGACACCCATTCATTCGGCCCTTATCACAACGGCGGCAGCTTTTCAACGTATGACCGTGACTTAGACACTAATACGGGCAACTGCGCCGAAAGTCATAAAGGAGGCTGGTGGTATAAATACTGTTTTGTGGCAAACTTAAACGGAATTTACAACAGTACTATGTATTATCATAGCTTCATAGTTGATCACTCATTACAGATGAGCAAGATGATGTTTAGAAGAACCTAAAGAAAATACTACATGTTACTTATTCCATATACAATGTACAAGTGAACAATGAGAATAAGATTATTGTACGTGTGCTGCGGATAAACTGCATTATTAAAGCAAAGAGATAAAAACACTCATGTAAATTTAAGCCATTTTACACGCACAAAATCCCATATCATACAAAAGAGTTTATAACTTGAAGCGGTTTTTCTCTGAGAATAATTTATTTATTGGTGTAACCAAACCGATTTGTAAATTAGTAAATGTTCGGTTTTAATATTAAAGGAACTATCATACATTTGTAAGTACCTTAGTAAGTTTAACACAACATCAATACAGTAAATAAGGTCGTATCAGACACATGGTTGTAACTGCCTGGTTGGTCTTGATAGCATTAAATTAAATCGGGTAAGCTGATTTAACCAGCCACTGGCTTTATAACATGATCAGTTAGTTCAAAAGGGCTCCTGATATACATATGAGTTTTGTTCTATTTTTGTTTTTCACCTGTTACTGTTACTTTGCATGCAATAATTTTGTTACATAACTTGGCAGATAATTTTTATTTTCATCTCGTATAGCTTAATAAAAGAAAGTACAAAATTGGACTGCTTTACTACTTGGTTTAGTGAAATACTAACAATAACCTAGTTAAAATAGCATTATTTCTCTCATTTCGTGATAGCACGAACGATTCATGTTTTGTAAATGTTTACAAAAAACATATATATGGATATGTAAACAACTTGTATTACAATATAATTTACACTTTCATACCTATTGTCTATTGAAATATATACCTTTTAAAACAGAGTATTGTTAAACGTCGAAGAATATACCGATTTAACAGGACAACATAATATTTTCAGAAAGTACAACATAGATAAATAGATAAAACGTTATAAAGGTTCAGTTCAAACCAAGTTGTGTAATGCAAAGTAACAGTAACAGGTAAAAAACAAAAGTAGAACGGAACTCATTTTTCAAATGTATTTGTGAATACAGTCGAACAAGGACCACTGTTGGGAAACTACAAATGTGGTGTATTCCCTGCTGGTCTTTGTTCGTAGGGTAGTCTATATTCGGAGGTGGTCTTTAACACAGGTGTGACTGTAGCTCGAATTTATTCTTATAAACACAACTCAACATTGTCGATACTTTATATGTGTATTCGTTCAAGATTGTATGTCTTGAAGTTTTCAAGATGGTTATAGTTTACATAATTACTGTTTATCAATTACAACAGACGTTTATTATTTCGTAAAGTATGAAAAACATAAATAAACAGTGACATAATACAGTGGCAAAGTGTGTTAAAGAGTTTGTTCAACAACTTGGTTGTCCTTGGTGTAGATCTAAAACCTTTAAGAAGTTATAATATTTTATTCTTAATCATTTCGTAGATATTATGAAGTGTTTATGAATAATGCACTAACTAACATATTTTCTCAGCTTCTGTAGAATGTACAAGAGCTGTGTAATTGATCTTGTTTGATTTTCATATGTACATGTATGTGTGTAATAGATGTAATCATTTTTCACAGATGCTTTATAAGAAATCGTCATATACCCGAATATATATACCTATCTATGTTATTGGTGTGCAAAATAATAAAACACAGTTAAATTGAATGACAATATTTCTGTAGATAGTAGTTTACAGTAGCAATAGAGCAGCTTGATAGTGATTATGTTAATTCATTGAAAGAAGTATTATTTCAATATGTGATTGTCCGTTATCTAAGAAACACAGGTTAGAATTATATAACTTATTTGATAGAAATATCAGATACGGTCTATTTGCCATCAAGTGTAAATTATATTGCGGTCATTTTAAATTGCAGTAACTAAAATGTAGATATCATTTTGTTACCTAATTATCTTTTTCTGTATAATTTAACCGATTACAGATGTCAGTTTTATTAGTACAGTACAGTTCAACCTGCCCTAACGAGACCTCCTTAGGGCAACAATGTCCATTTAAAGGCACACTTTTTTTCCTGTTTGGTCAATTATATGAAGAATTGACCACTCAATAACAATTTCTCTCAACAAAAAAAACATTTCTGTGTTCGCAAGAATGTTTGCTCCTGAAAGGTTCTACTGTATTTAAAAGATAACAACCCCCGAGGAAATTAATGCGCGTGTTATAACACTTCGGTCATCCTTATCTTTCTACACAAAAACACACAGGAGGTCTTGTTTCAACTAGTTCAGACACAAAATAATGACGATGCGATTAATTACAAAATGGCGGAACAATTCAAAATGGCAGAATAAACCATGGAACATGGGACGACATCCGACTCACATGGCGAACAATGCAAATCTGTTAAATCATGCATACAAAATATAACAACTTGAAACCACGGCGTTAAGTGCCGTTGAGTGTCGCCGACTCACTCTGTTAAAGATATAATCTGAAATTTTGACGTGTTTTGTATTGTATTTGTTGTGAGACTATGCGTTTTCATGGAGATATTGTTAATATGTAATTTTTGAAGTTCAGAACAACGTTTTAAAAGTGCACAATTTGTTCCTTTGCCATTTTCTAGTTATTAGAGAGTAATATATGAAGACATTTGACCATAGTAATTTTGTAAGACTGAAGCATGTACAAAAGGTACGAAATATATTGTCAGATTTTAATACATATTCAAATTCATTCTATATCAGCACATCTTAGATGAGTGCTTACTATGTTAATTATTTTTGATGATCATACTTTATCTTCTATATGCCTTCTCGTAACAGAGATTTTCTTTGTGAAAGCATAATAAAGAGAAACACAATTAACACAAAAGTAAAAGTGCTTACAAATTGTGTAACTGTAACGTGAGTGGCAGATAAATTTACAGGTGCATTAAAGTTAGCTTTAGGGAATTGTTCAATTATAAATCTATAATTCTAACATGACTCACGAGTTTCTCTCTATATATAAAGAGTAGAAAAAAATGATAGTATGCAGAAAACAACGCGCGAAACTATATGCCGTCAAAATGCTGTAAAGTACTAGGTATCAGTACTCAAATGTATTGTTTACTGGGCGATAAACACCGCTGGAACGAATGTTTGGCAAACTGCATTAACTGACGTTTACAACTAAACTTAAATTATTTTTTTGCAAATGTTAACTAGTTTATTATATTTGTAACGCACATATACGTGGTTAAACGGATATATATTTGTTTTAAAGATTCCAGTAATATGTGTTTGTGAAGCGAATATTTGTATCCCATTGCCTATATGACGCCAGTTGTACTGGTTTCTTTGAGAAATCATGTGTTTTTGGTACATTTATCATATTCTCTCCATATTTTTACAATACTTTGTTAAAAAAATGTTGTACTAACCTGATACAAACGTTCAAATAAATGTGCAATTCGTACTCTTTTATTTTCATTTAACTTTATAGGAATGGATGCACTAAATATGTTCCCATATACTTAGTGTATAACATTTTAGCACGGTCCGCATACCAAAACATTCGTTGAGTAATTACATCTCAATAAATCTGTAGAACCACCTTAATCACACACAGAAATGCCCTTTTTAGCTCACATGGCACAAAGTTCCAGAGTGAGCTATAAGGATCGCATCCCGTCCGACGTCCGTCGTACGGCGTACGTCGTACGTCCGTTAACAATTTGCTTGAAACGACAAATCCTCAGAAACCACTAGGCCAATGATGATAGTAACTTAGCAGGGATGTTTCTTGCATGAAGCCATTTCATAGTTGTTCAAATAATTTCATTCCATACAACACCTTTCCTTGCCATGACAACGGGAAGGAACAACATTTAAAATCCTCTCCTCAAGAACAGGAAGGTATGGAACGTCTTTACTGTCTTATTATGTTGTATTGTATTATACGCAGTCCATGTTCATGTATACGAGGTTCATATTTCATTTGACATGGTACATTCTTCATGATATATAGTGCCTTTCCCGTTATATTCGGTGGTTATTTAATAATATGCAGTGCAAAAACTTGAAGATACAGTAGAAAAACCATTATATGGTGTGCAAACAACGTCATATGCAATACAAAAAACATTATATTCAGTACAAATGACATTATATGCAGTCATGATTTCGATACATGCGGTGGTATTTTAATAATATGCAGTAGTTTTACCTTTATACGGTGTATGTTGGTCAATAGGTGTGATAGATATTTAAATATATGAAGTGTTTGCGATTTATCCTATACGTGGTGAATTATTAGTTATTTGTTCATAAAAACACAATGTACGCAATGCATTTGGTAATATACATCATGGCGGAAACGGCATTTTCTTTTTTATTATGTTCAGTCCATTGTACTAAATGTATATACATGGTGTATACAGCATTATATGTGGTGCATTTTTCATTACGATGATCATACTTTCCGGCATTCTCCGGAATTATTGATCCGAAAAATACCGAGTAAAACAGATAGATATTACTATAAATAGCGGACATGTCATCAACTATAGACGTGCGTAATGTATAGCACTACTGAGAATTTATCTCTATAACTATTTGATGTATTGCATTGAAACTAAAATAATCAAGTAAGATAACTATATCTTGTATATAATGCAAAGCATGGCCTTTTTTCGAATTCAACATAATAAGATAAAACTTCAGTTTGTTATACATAAATTAGAGCTGAAACGAGTGTTTAACTCATGAGGTTATGTAGACACATTATTTTTCAGAAAATGTAGTCGCAATATTTCAGCGCCACATAGACAGACACTATTACTGACTCGTACGCTTTTCTGCCTTTCCGTTTCTGTTTGATATGAGGATTGCGTTTATTTAAAAAGCATGGTATTATGGTGCCTGACCTTAACATATAAATTCAAAGCAATGTTGTACTAAACATTGTGACACGTTGCATACGTACGTTATTTCATTGAGATTATTATTTAAGGGGGGATAATTCTGACAACACCGGATGTAATTGCTTTACACAATTATCCTTCCCGTAGATAGGTCGTGGGATGCGTTGAATACAGTTAATAAATCAGAATTCTGGTTTTGTGCAAAAATGGCAAACAAGAACAATGTGTGTTATTTTACTAAATTATTCATTAAATTTACTTGCAGTATATGAAGTATTTGTTATTAGCTGAATAAATAAAATAAGAAGCAAATCACAAAAGCCTTTAAAACAACTATAAAAACTAATTTACTCCTGTAAACTTCATTAGTTTGAAAACTGGTTTTATTTATTTACAAGAATGTCATTATATATGCTACGGAACATGCAGAAATGCATTACAATTACATGCTCTTACTGCCATCTTGAAAATAAACGGGTTGCTGATTGTTGATTCATTTTAACTTTACTCGATATGGTGAAATGGACTACAATGACCTTTTATGCATTTAATACTTTTTTACAGTCAATTGTCATATTAGAGATAAACGCGTTTATACATATTTAATTGTTGTTTCACTCAATAAACTTCATTCTCCATTTAAACGAAACTCAATCAATCATCTTATTATATGCCGCTGTTTATATCAATATTTAGTACAGGAAAAACTGAGTGAAGCAACCAGTTATTTTCTCAATATTACAAAACTGTAAACAAACATGTTTAGATGAGTGTCACATCGTTCAATCCTGTTCCTACTGTCACAGAACTACTTGTCGGTCCATCACACCAACTCACGTTGAACCTACCATCTGGATGTACAGCTGTCACTGTACCAGTCGCCTCCTGAAAATGACAACATTCTCAACATGACACATACCTTGCTTCTTCCTTACAGTATAACAATATCTTCGAATGTCAATGTAATTGTTAATATGCCTGAAAAAGTAACTAATTATATAAATTAACTATTCGAGCGAAGAAAGTGTTTTGTCTGGAATAATATCTACAGAATACTTTTAAAACTATTATTTCAATAAAGAGTCTAATACAATATTTTTTGAAGAAAAAGCCGTGGAAGTAGATTTATTTCATCTTACTTTGTATTGCTTTATAGTGGGTGTATGCCTGTACATGTACCTAAATAAATGTATTGATAAAGTATTTAATATTATATGAGGCACTTTTAAACCATTTTGTATGGAAGGTTAATTTTTTTAATTTAAAGTCTGTTTTTACTATCCGGCGAAAAGTGGATTTTCGTGCTGGAAATATCACAATTTGAATGTAAGGTTACCGTTGTAAAATTTATAGCGCTTTTTCATTAAAGATGAACATTTTTGTGCTGAAAATTTTACAGTTAAAATGTAAAGCTATTTTACTTTAAATGTATAAAATGGAGAAATAATTTTTTATTATATTACAATTACAAATATAAATTAAGCACATGGCTGAACAAACGCTGACTTCAATATGTCAATAAAGTGCAAATTATTAACTAATGGAAGATTGGATATGATAATTCGCGACCGAAATAGATTGAGAATAAAATGTATCAATTATCTTCAGTGGCAACTGAACAAGGCTAAGATATATGTTTCTTTCATTTCGAAACGTAAGTTGTGAAGTGGTAAATGAGAAAGAAAATTGTTTTAAAATGATTTATTTAATACTTTAGAAAACATCCATAGTTTTTTAGGTACAGTAACAATTAGCTGTTACCGATTGTTACCAAAATGATTTATCACAAAGAAGCGATTAATATGTATGCTTTTTCTGGCTACGTATGTGTGGCGTAAATGTATTATTTAATCGAACTCCTATACTAAAGTAGTTCATAGGCAATGAGCATATAACAACAAATGAACATTACATAGATAATCAGATCATGTAACCATGCTCTGTATAAATATTATGCGGATATCTCCAAATAACAAAAAATTAACACGAGCTGCTTCTTATGATCACTACAACAATTGTTCATTGATGAGATGAAGAGGAAAACAAGTGAAATGAATATAGGTAAAATCTGCACCATGTGAATAAAAGTTGTACATCATTATACCTACATCCCTCTGTATGATAATTGTGCGCATTGTCTGGGTTGCATTCTTGCATGATTATTTTCTTTATCAACATTACTATTTATCAAACAGTGTCATATAATACTATTGATAAATAGAATGGTCTAATTCATGACATTCAGCTAGGTTAATGTTATTTTACATCAAAATCAGATAAAACAATTAAAGGCAAAGTCATATTGTTTTGGGGTATATACTGATACGGGCAACTACCAATGAACATTTACGTTTATACAAGACAGTTGACTAGTTTCAAAGACAGTATTATACAGTATTATACATATTTCTTACAACTTGTGTCGCTACACATATTTCACACAACTATTGAATTTAAGATAACGCTGTTTGATAAATATTCAACACAGGAAGTAACTTTCTTGCATCAACCCAGTGCTTTTTTGTTTCACCATATTTCCTGTTACATCCAATCTATTACATTCAAGTCTTGACTATGTGTATCTGAGTAGAATAGATACATATTTAAACAAGAGTATCGGTGGAACCAATGAAGGCTCCCCCATGTAGGTGTTTCTGAAAAGTGAAGGCAATTTAGACGATTATATTCGCAACAATTTATTTATAGACAGTCATAATAAAGGGAGATACATGTAATGAAAATAAAGAGAGGTTATTCATTATGATGCTGGGGCATGCTGATAAGCATTTACTTTTATACAAGACATTTACTTAGTTTCAACGACTGTATTGGGAATATTCCTGATAACTTATTGAATCTAAGATAATTCTGTTCGTTAAATTTTCAATACAGGAAGTACCTTTGAGGCATCAACGAAGTTTTTTATACGCCCGAAGGGGACGTATTATGTTATCGCCTCGGTGTCCGTCTGTCCGTCTGTCCGTCCGTCCGTCTG
>JAUMHA010407881.1:0-10893 GCA_032359765.1 Saxidomus gigantea | reverse complement strand
TATATCAGTAAGATATCCTACATACCAAACAGTTGTAGTACAAGAGATGTATACTGTGATTGATGAGAATAGTTTGCCGACATCTCAATGTCAGCGGTAATTGAGTTTCTAGGTCAGAATACCCAGTCTTCCAGTAAAGTATTTAACAATACATACAAACTTCTTGGATCTTGGATCCAAAGAAACAATGGTAATTCCTATGAATAATCAACAGTGCTGTACAACTTGCAGATACAATGTACATGTCCATTTAAGAACTTTTTCTGAGTAAGGGTTAAAACTAATTTCAAAGGAAATGTTAAAAACATGTTTCAAGGATCTTATGTTAGATGGAGCACACCAGCTTCTTTAAAAGAATGTCAAAGGGAGTGTGTACCAACTTCTTGTAAATGCCAAATAAAGTTTAACAGCTTCTTGGGAACAGTGTCTGTCATTATGGAGTCAAAAATGGTTCAACTTCTTGGAAACATTGTCAGATATATCGCACAGACTTCTTGGAAACAAGGTCAAAATGTTAACAAACACTTCTAAAAATTGTGTGAGAGGGAGTGCCACTTGGGCGACAATAGTCTGTGGTTTTGACACTTAAAAAACTCTGCTAGAAGAAGTGCCAGCAGCAGCTGTGGTTTAGAGATTATGATGAGAAAAACTATGTCTTTAAACCAGAGCCTTAAAACATCTTGCTAACTTTGGTAACATTAGGCAACCACTTCAAAGTGTACATACAGACATACATAAGTAACCATAGTGGTTCACTAAAACTGTGGCACTAATTTTTGTCTAAATTTGGCAGTGTCACAGGAGATGTGCACCAAGGATGATGTAGCACTGTAAGATTTCATAGGATGTTTTTTGAGTTGTCTTAAATACCAAGGAAATATATTTTATTACAGACATTCTTGAATTGCACACAAGCTGTATCACGAAATGAACAAAGAAACTTAAGTCTACAATGAATTTGGCGATTATTTTTTGGAGAAAGAATTATCATGAAATGTTAGATTTTCTAGAAAGACCAGGAGTAGACCTATATTGTAGAGGATTGTCCGGTTCTATATCAAGCCACAAACTTGTCCAGCTATATATGACTGAGTTGGCTTAATGCATTTCAGGGAATCGATATATGACTGACTTGATTATTGAGGCTAGTTTTGTTCTCATAATTGAATAAGAGACGAGTCCTGTGGGGTGTACATTGCTGTATACCTGTGCCAATTAATACAATTACTTGCTATGGGGGATTGCTCATTGAACAAATCTCAGATGTCTCTTTAAGGCTCTCATTTAATTTACTTCATTTAATTTACTCACAGCATTTTGCTTGCTAGAGACCTTCCATTCATTTTATATATAAGTTACAAAGTAACAGATGAAATTTTCCGTAACAAAATATAAACAGAAAATAACAAAATAACATAAACAAATTTAACAGTGAAATAAGAAGTTGTTTCCCCATATTTTTACAAAATGAAAAATTCTAAGTAGTTAGTTATTTGTTGTTAATTTAAATGCTCCTTCCTTTGGGTTTTTATATCCTTCAATTTTAATTTATCACAGTCTTAAACTACTATAAAGGAATCAGTGATTTCGGTTTGGATATATTTTTGCAATAAAAGTAATAGTTTCAATATCACAGTACATTATTTTTACAGGTAAACTTTCATAAAGGCTAATGCCTCGGAGTAGTAAAATTTAAATACTTAATGTAATAGTTCTTAAAGCAAGATACCTGGGAATAAAGTTATTTAGATATGGGATATATATTTTCCCATTTATTCACACCTGACCAGGTGGTATAAGAGATGTTATTTTTCCTGGAGTAATAGTTTAGATAACAACCAATTAATCTGAAATCTGTCTTACTGTGAGCACTGAGCTCCGTGGAAGCTGCCAGAATCATTTATTATGTTACTCAGGGTAAAATTGTATCAGATGAAGATTTTGTTGAAAAGAAAGTAAAATGTGTGGCATGAACAAACGATGGCATAAAAGAAATATAAACACTTGGAGTTATTGGAAACTTCCTTCGTGTTCCCTGTGAAACTTTAGTTAATGTTTTTTAGTGTGTTTGAAAAAATTAAGATTTTTAAAATTCTTTCTTTGGACTGGAAGCTCATTGTCTTTTATAAATGCATCACCTTTGTAAAGCATTCTATTTTATAAATAGCTGATATTGTATAGACAAGAATATGGTTATAATGTCTGCCAGTCAGTTTTGTTCGCATTTTGTGGAAGCTCACAGTGTCATCTTGACCTGCTTCAGAGTCTTACCTTACACGTTCATGACCTATCACTGCGCTGGCTCTTATACAATAACAAAAACACAAAAACTACAAAAAACAGAGCATGTAACAGCTGATCAATATCAGACTGAAATTAATGAAAATTATGGTATTGATCAACTGTGTGTTTCTTATTGTTTTCCAGAGTGGAGGTGGGTCAGAAAGTGCTATTATAAAAGACTCTTAATGGGAATACTGATATTCAAGGTTACCTCTCTTACAGTTAGGCGCTGTTACAGTAAGGCTGTTTGAAAAATGTTTTCTTTCATCTTTCATGCTTATAAACATAAGAAATGAGAAAGAATGAGCATGAAGAAAATCCAGACACCATTGGTTATGTTATAAGAATGTGGCATGAAATCGCAAGATGGCCATGAAATTTCCTCCATTCAGAAGATTCAATCACTGTTAATATGGCTTTTAACAGCGACAGCAGCTTTTAAATGTTACATGGTAACATGTGTCTACTGTTTTGTAACTTTAAGTGCATGTGTTCCCCTTTTTACAATGAGCGCAAAGGATTTTTAAAAAGATATCTGCAGGGTTTCTTAGAATCTATGAATGCCCTCAATCACACACTGTTTTCCTGTACTTTAGATGCTATTTGTTCAAAGAATACAAGAGTGCATTACTTATTGAAATATGTGTCTCAGGATTTCTAATGTCCCTTGGCACTTAACTTCCTATTGCTCTGCATGCATTCATATAAGGCAAGTGTGTGAAGAATTCATTTGAATTTCTGTCTGATTACTGCAGACTTACAGCCATCAGAATTGGTTCTGTGTGCAAAATTGGTTCTGTGTGCAGAATTGTATACTTAATTCAGTATGAGTTTTAGTTTCCCTTCTAGGGACCAATCAGACCAAAGCTTTTATCTCTGCTTTTCTTAGAACACAACTCACATAATATCAAGAGAGGTGTGGTTAAACATTGGTTCAGATTTAAGAAACTATTGTATTTGTTATAAAAATTTTACACTTAAATTCTTTTTTTTTCATTTCGTTCAAAAGTACAACCATTTAAGTGTATGCTATTTGTTTTGCTTGCAGGACATATTTTTCTTTTAATGTTAGTAGAGAAAAGATTGATTTCTTACACACATGAAGTTCATGTTTTTTTTCTTTTCTGCTTTATGTTATACAACAATGTTAACAAACATGTCACAACTTAATTCATACCTCCCCTAATTGACTTTGGAGAGACAAAAAATTAGATTTGTTTCAGAAAAGTACACATTAGATTGTGTTTTACTTTGTTTCATGTTGCTTAAGTACATTACAGTAACAGAATCTTGATTTTAATTTCTCCGAGTTACTTCAAACTTTAATCAGTAGTTTGTTTTCTGTTTTAAATTGCTATGAAAGAAATATTTTGAATGTTATTCACAATGTTGATGACTTTATTTATTTGACTTTGAGAAAAAAGAAAAAAGGATTACATTTTATTCATATAACCCCCCCTCTCCCCCACCCACCCCCCAACCCTAATTTTCCCGAGACCCCAATCCACTATCTGTTCTATTGAGCAGCAAATTTGGAAAATTGCCTCTGAAAACAAAAATCCATCTAGCAATTTATATCTAATTTCTCTTGATCTGCTATGTCTTGTGTGTGAAACTGTGGAAAGAAAGTGGTATCTCTGAGAGACAAGTAAATGCAAATTCATTGAAATTCCAAGATGGTTTTATGCGGTAAAGACCTGAAAATAGAGGAAATGGAAGAAAAACAAGTGATGCTCGCTCATTTTCTAGGATATATTCAGACTGAATTTCCATCAATAAAATGTTGACCTAAACACTACAGTGAGCTCACTTTTCAGAAATTGGATGGATTGTCATTTATTGGCCTAGGGGAGAAAGAAAAGAAAAAACTTGCAAGAAATTTACATGTTTTAAGCCGTCTGAGAAAGACTTAAAGTATAGCTTTCTTAATTTCAAATTGGATGAATATTGTCTCCTGGTGAAGATTATGCTTCAGTGAAAGTTAAATATGCAAAGATAGCATAATTATTTTAACCACGCTTTCTTTCATTTTTCAAAGTATCTTTAAATGGAAATTTCAAGGAGCTGTACAGGTTCTTAAGACCAATGACAGCTCTACGGCAGATAACCTTTTACGTATTAACAGATTTTAACTATAATGGCTTAAGCTCTGACATTTTAATTACAGTTGAAGTGCAGTTTTTGGATCAGGGTCTTAAAAAGAACAGATATATGCCAGTATAACCAAAATACAATCAGTTCGAGAAACTCCCAAAGCTGAGACAAAAGTAATCTTGAGGTTTCAAAGGAAGCTGCTGATTTTTGTCCTAAAGGCAGCAAGTAATCAGAATGAAGTGTTAGACTATTTTTCTGCTTATCAAATTATGCTGATGCAGCAGAAATTAAAAAAAAAATAGAAAAAACAAAAAAAAATTGTTATCAAAGGAAAAGAGAGAAAAATCTTAAGCAATGGCACTCCCCTGCGTTGACAGTATCTTTTCTCATCGCATTGATGTATTTGTTTTTAGTGTACTGTATCTTTGTTATTTATTGACAAATCATTCATAACAGATAATGATTTCCAATAGGGGGAGGAAAACGATTGACCCAGCTAATGAGTGAAGATTGTTCTCAATCTCTGATGGACAGACATTAATGTAATGATATTAACATTGATTCTGAATTTATCTATGTCATCCTCACCGCTAATAGTGCAGAAGAAAATGATGAAGAAATTTTCCATGAGCGCTTTCCCATTTAATTAAAAGGTTCTGTGCAAGCTGCATCATAGGTTATGTGACTTACCTCCCCTTTTCTCCCTTCTAAGTATCTCTGAGAGGATAATCCCTTCCCTAATAAAGTAAAGGTTTTAAAACCACTTAAAATTTGCAGCTGTGTGTTAAGCCTGTTCCCCCTTATAACTGCAATATAGATTGCCATTACTTCACAACTCTCTGTAAACAATTTTGTTTTGTTGAAAAGCCTAGAAAGTAATAATTAATGCATTGATGTATCTGTTCAGTTTCAGCATGCATTGCTACCGGGTACGATATTTACTAAATATGTTTTTCAAGATAGCCAGTGAATTAGAAAGTCCCGATCGACCAAAGAGTCAGGCTTTATAGACTCCTAAAACAATGCTATATAAATGTAAAAAAACTTGTTCGGCTGTTTGATAATAAAGACATTTTGTATTTCATATAAAGACAAAGAATTATAGTGATGAATTTAAATGTAGAAATGATAGTGTTATTACTGAAGATCTAGAATGATTCAAGTTCATGCTCCCAACCATAATTGAAAACTCAAGATACTTATTTTAAGAAAACAGATTTCTCATGAGTTTTCGTTCCCTTATGGAAGCCATTATACACATACTGTGGGGGCAAATGACATCTCTTTCAGAGATCTTTAGAGACATGTTAGTTGCCTTTACAGACAAATTGCTGGTCGAGTTTTTTGCTTTGTCATTTAGAATGTGAAATCTCTGTGAAATTCCACTTTGATTTAAACGTGCGTAAAGTGCTAGCTAATTAAGATTGTGAGCTAAATACCGCTCTTAACATTGCAAACTGATGGTATATTAATTTAAGTATAGAGAAGCCCACTTAAATAACCTTTCTTTTGCAATATGAATAGCGAAATGTTTTGAATATCATAAAGCAAAACCTGAGTGCTTGTGCTTGCATGCGAGGTCTCGGATAACCTCTTTCTGATTCCTTTCTGTTCGATTCTCACATGACCCCACAAGCATGATAGAAACTGTATATGTAGCGTTTCTACCTTTGAAAATAATACAAAAGTCCTGCTGACCTGAACGTACAACGGCTTTGAAATCCGGATATTGAATTTCACAGTCATCAGAGCTTCTGCACAACTTGTGTGCAGAGCTTTGGGATCTTTGCAAGCTCTATTCCCAATTAATTAAGCTATAATTTCCTTGCAGTTTTATCGCACACTTCGAGGGGGACTTGGCATTGAACTACAAAACAAAAGCTGAACAAGCAGCCAACCTCTAGAATTTCTGTTCCCTTGACATTTTCATTTACGCATTACTACAGAAGTTGCTTTTTGCAGATGAATTCTGATTGGCTGGACTTATTGTGAAGTTATTTTTGTTGATCGGCTTCAACTAAGGTTGTAATTATCAAAGTGACTTCAAGTTTTACTTTGATTGTCATTGACATGTGTTTAGCTTGTGATATAGTACTTGCACACAGTCGTTTAAAATTGTAACGTAAAAGTTGATATAAGATGTGTAATCAAGGACGAGTGTATGAGTGGACTGTCACCCAGCTTTACTATAAGAATCCTTTTTTTGTGGCAAAAGGACTGGCAGAGGTATTATTTCCAATATGAACAATTTTTTTAACAACATATACAGCTGCATTAAACAACCACCCACCTATACTTTTTGTGGTAACCAAAATTAGTTTTGTTATTAATTTTTATATTTTTTTTGCAAAAAAAAAGAGTAAAAGAAAAAAAACTTTTTTTCCATCAGAGAAACACCCAAGCTGCTAAAATATCAAAGAATAGTATTTTTGTGGTAATTTTTATTTGTATAGAATCAGTAAAAGGTCTGGAATTTCAAAATTTGTGATTATGGCACCATCTGATTTAAAGCATAATTATACAGAAGGTGTTGACAGGTTAATAATAAGAAGCCAAGACACAATCATGACAGCTTCATTATTATCTGCTAGTAATCACTTAGAATTATTTTTTTCCGTCACGTCAGGTGAAAAAAAAAAAATCTAAATTGCAATGGAACAAGATTTCAATGAGATTGCCAGAAAATCACAGGTAGTAAAGATCTCTGCGAACTTTTTTATATATTTTTTTTAGGGGAAATTTTTTTGTTTACTGTAAATCATTAAGCTCTTAATTCAAACGCCAGGAATTAATCAAGGTGTGAATGTTTCCTATTAATTTTAATCAAATCATCAGGTGCAGAAGGGACAAGAAAAAGATTAGCTAACATAAATACCTTTTATTTCAAGGTATCCCCTGGAGTTGTGGCCTTTGTAATCGTCTATTATAAGACAAAATCATGATATAAAAGTGCTTTTTTTTGTATATTAATTCTGGTATTAAATAGACACTTTAAATATATGAGAAATTAGTCGCAATAAAACACTACAGAACTTTGGATATATTTCATTAATCATGATGCCCCTTGTAGTTAAATGGTAATTAGAGACAAAGGTTTAATTAATCTCCATTTCCTTTTTTGTCTAAACATAAACATTTTTAAGTTATATATAATTACCCGTGCACCGAAAATTCAGATGAAAATCCAGTTCTTTCACAATCAGAAAGAAAAAACCAAAAGCCGCCCTGCTGATATTTGGATCACTCTCTTTATTCCTGAGATGTTTTATACTGATTTATAATCCTCATTGGTTATTTAGTAGTTATAATCCAAATAAATTAGATAGGATTATACCATAAATATTACACAAGATATATGAGATTATCCCCCAGATAATCCTGTCATTCCATCCCATCCGAGTGGCTACAGTAACTGGAGAGCGGAATCTTGATCTGAGCTTTATACCTGACCGTACCTGTGCCATCAATGATACCAGTTACAACTTATCAGATCTATTTATTCTCTGCCAGGTATTTCTTAAGCTATATGTAATCTTTCCACAGAGTTTTAATTCATAATTATAAAAGATATATGTAACTGACACAATAGTCTTCTTTTATTTTTTTCTTTACCACTTTTCATAAAATACTTTTGCTTTTCTCCGGAAGCGGGAAGAAAACGAAATGTGATTTATAATTTAAGTAATGAATTGTTTGTTATTTTCAGGATTGTTTGTTTGTGGTACAAATATATTTAGATATTTTTTCCTAAAACAAGTATTTTTGTGCCGTTTTTAATTAAGGATTTAATCCAGAAACTGTGGCGAATTAATATCTATTTAGATAAGAATTGCTTTCTTGAACAGTTAGAAATATATAGATTAATCTCACACTTACTGTCTTTTGTTTAAATAAAACAAAATGTCCTTTTGAAGTAAGGATGGTAAGATACTATCATGTACATCATCGGCAATTAGATAAAGTATTGAAGCAACAGTAGGGGATGTAACAAAGACAGACTGTCTGTGACAAGTTGTTGAGCCTTTGATGTTTTAATTGTATATTTTTTACTTTAACTGTATATCGTGAAATATTCACAAGAATTTTATTTTTCTCATTTTTTTCACAAGAGCACTTGCTCACTGTAAATTCACCATTTCGTTTATTTAAATTATGTAGGAAAATGAACAATTTCTGGGAAAAAAAGGGAATTCATGATCTCTTGAATGACCGAGAGATAAACAGCCGATCATGAATTCAAAGTGAGTTACACTATATTTCCTATATTGAAGAGTGAACCATTTTGTATCTTTTGACTTGTTTTATCAGCTAATGCAGTCAAGTAAATATATTACTGTCATTAAGTTGTGTATTATGTTATTAAATGAAAAAAAAATACAGAGAAATATAAAAACAGCAATGTCCACCGCCAAATAGACCAGAAATTATATAAACCGTATTCATTACAAGTTAAATTGACTTTTCAACTCAGGTAAAATAAAAGCTTTTATATAATTATACAAAATCTCTTGAAGATTATGATAAATCAAAACCTAAATAAGAACTTTTAAAATGATTAATAAATGACAAAATAAATAGTGAAATATTTAAATTTGACAGTGTAATTTACATTCATAATATATATATTTACGACCTGTTTATATAAAGCTATCTGCATGTCAATAACAATAAATAAGTCATAAATAATATTGTCTTGAATGCTTTCTGAAAAATTTCCCAGTTTATTTATGTATTTCAGAATTATTTTAGAATATACAATTAATATTTCTGTATAACTTTGTTATATTACTATAATTATTTTTTTTACATCACACCCACAATTTTTGATTAAAATTCTTTATAATTATCATGGTTATATTTGCATAAACCTTTGACATTAATTTCCCAAATTTATTACCAAAAATTTTTGAATAATTTTTGTCATATTAGCACAAAACTTTTAAAAATAATTTCCCAAGTTTATTATTATTATTACTATTATTGACATTACCTGTATTATTGGTATATTCAGCACCTTTTAACCACTAGTAGATAATCACATTACAAAATGTACAGATTTCACGAAGTAACATGAAAGTTACAAAGTTCTCATCTACTTTATTAACAATTGCTATAAGGTTGTTTAAAGGTAGTTCTGTTTCCTATATCTCCACTATTTCTCACTGACAACTGTCTCTACAATACCAGAATTTGATTGGTTTGTGTGAGAGCGTCTTCCCTCTTCCCGAGTCAACTATAATAATCAATATCATGCCGTTTTCATACAGTTAGGCTATTGCATCTCAACGGGTGCTTGCTCAAATTGACGACTATTGCGCTGTTTGATTCTATAATTTCCGAGGAAAGAAAACTATATATTGTAGAATATGGTGAAGTTTTTATGTGGGAAAACAGGCTTTTTTTAAAAAAAAGTTAATCTCAATTTTCGTTTAATGTCTTGTTTTTTCCTGTGTATTTTTAACAATTAAAAGTCTATGGAAATTAGTACTGTTTCATTGAATTTTTTTTTACTTTGTTTGATCCAATAATTTAAACAGTCAGATTTCATTTATTGATGAAAATAGTTTGTAATTGGTATTCTGTCGGAGAAAATTGAAATTATTTTCTCCTTGGATAATCAGACTCAGAGCCTTGTAATTTGTATTCACAACTGTCATGTTATTGCAGAATGATTTTCTCTCAAAGTTGGTTGATGCCCAGTGCCTTTTGATCTAAATATAGAATTTATTGCATTTTTACACTTTTTCCGGCATGCAGTTTGAATAACAGTGTTGTGAGACAATAGATATCCATAGATACCAGGCTGAATGGTATTAATATATTTCATTAAACTGCAAGCAGAATACTTTCAGCTCTTCTCTTCTAACAGAGCTTACATCTTTGGCTGCAAAGGGAGTGAATTTTGTAAGAAATAAATGGGCAGATAATCAGAAAATAAATATAAGGACTGGTAAAAAGAAATGTAAAAGTAAGGACTGAATGCCTGCAGTCTAAGTTAACCATTATAGTTGTAAAGAGTGTCTAAATGTTGAATAGAAGAACCTGCCGAAACCTGCATAAAATTATGTTTTAGTGTTGCTAAAGTATCCCTAAAATAGGTCCATGAAATCTCAGCCAGTAATATTTGGTGGCCTTTCCCAGCAAGGTCAAGTTAGGGCCTTCATCATTTTATATCTGATAGTAATGATATTTGCATGTATTAAGAATCTAAAATGAATGTTTTGGAGGTTATTTTTTAAAATGTGTTGAAAACATCAAATTCCTTTTCAGCAATTTTAACAGAATAAGTAAATTGCATACTAAAACAGCAGCGAAAGTACCAAAATGCAGTGTCCATTTTTGACTTAAAATATCTACTTTTTACTAATGGATAATTATGTAGACTTGTTGTCAGGTCACAGTTTTTTGCTTCCTTTCTTTGTTCACGGTTTCTTGCTTTTATTCCTTGTTCACAGTTTCTTGCTTTCTTTCCTTGTTCACTGTTTCTTACTTTTATTACTTGTTCACAGTTTCTTG
>JAUMHA010407870.1:0-10893 GCA_032359765.1 Saxidomus gigantea | reverse complement strand
TACCCCGGCATTAATCTACCGCGAATAAAATATTTAATATTGAGTGACAGCGGCCGAGTAGGTTCGCCATTGTCATCGAAAATAATTATTTTCGCTCCGGTAAAATTATGATTTTAACCGCGGTTGAAATATTTTATGTCCGGCATAAATGTTACAATATACATTTCTACCGCGATATAAATATTTAATATTGAGTAACAACGGCCGACTATGGTTGGCCATCGCCACCAAAATAATTAATTCAGCCGCGGTAAAAAATATTTAAGCTCCGGCATAAATATGATTTTAGCATAAATATGATTTACACCGGAGTTAAATTATTTATTTTTTACAAGGCCGGCTATGGTTGGCCATCGATACCAAAAAAAATCATTTAGCCGCGGTAAAAGTATTTAAGCTCCGGCATAAATATTTATTTTTGACAAGGCCGGCTATTTCGTTTTTTATCGCGCCTAAATAAAGTGTAACATTTCTGTCGGAGCTAAAATCGTTTTTTTACCGGAGCTTAAATATGTTAACCGCGGCTAAAACAATTATTTTTGGTGACGTTGGCCAGCAAAAAAATCAGATTTTTGCCGCAGCTGAAAGATTTTAGCCGCAGCTAAAATCATATTTATGCCGGAGCTTAAATATTTTTACCGCGGCTGAATTAATTATTTTTGGTGGCGATGGCCAACCATACCCGAGGGTAACTGTTATGGCGGGAACGAGGCTATGCATGCCTAGTTCCCGCAAAACAGTTTCCCGAGGTGATAGATATTTCCATCTGAACCAAATGTCTCATGATAGGAACTGTTTCCAATCTTGCATACCGTCTTGTACTTAAAAGTAGATTTCTAAATGCAAACTTATCAAAATGATACATTTTCACATAAAAACATACGATAGGCCTACCTAGACGTTGTGTTTGGAAGAGTGAAGTACCAGATTCAACCACCAATAACTTCAAAAGTTCAAAACATTGCGTTTCGAAACTAAGAAACGAGTGAAGGTCATGTTTATCTCTTGACTACCGGCCTATTCATATAATTTCACAGCGTTGAACAGAAAGCTTATCCGAGTATTATCCGAGTAAATCCGTTTGACTTTTAAATTTGTGCTCACTATACATCCTCCCCCCTTTAAGCTGCCTTTGGTAAAGCATCCCGTTAATGACAGCTAAAGAAAGTTTTTAGCTTGGGGAGACATAACCCTTTATATGGATACAGACATGTCTACAAGACAATCCAGATAACAGATAATTGTGCTGTAGGTTAAAGTTTGTATAAAGTTAAGGACTGTAAAACTTATTTCATATTCCCGCCATAAAATCTTCACGCATGCGCGTGGTCTACCTCGTGAGAAAATTCCGACTAATATCAATGGAGGGAAGTCGTCTGGATTGCTCTGCAAAATCAAGATTTTCTCTTACCAGTTTTCATGATCAGAAGACATATTTACATTGATTGATACTGTAACATTCCAGGTATTATATGGTTTATTGTTTACGAAGATAATGTACCGTTAATAGTCAATTTTTTATGTATTTGTTGTTCACACCACGTTTGCACTTGCTGCAGCACGATGTCATGGTTTTGCTTTTTGCATCACATTTACGCAGTTGATGTTCTTGTAAATCAGTCAGAAAATCTTCATTTCACTTTGCCTTAAGCGTTACTGGCAGTAAGCGCGCATGCCATTTTAGAGGATTATTCTGCTTTTGGGGTCACAATGTCGAGAGCAGGAAAAGAAAAAAATTCGACTGTCTTGCATAATTTCGAGCAATTTTTACGAAGGTTGTAAATTCTCTATTTGCAAACCGTAAATTTATACAATTATTTTTCAAGTAACCTACACTAAAATCTATCAATTATATGCACGTAGGAGCTGAAAACGACTTTATGAAAACAATTTTCGCTTTCGAAACCCTTTCCCCACCCACGAAAATTAGCATTGGTTGGAATGTTGACCTGGATTTAATAAGCGAAATTGGCATAAAGAATTACAGAGGATGGTGACACATTAATTCCCTATCCCGGAAACATTTAGGACATAAAGTTCTGTAATAACGAGTTTGTGTTGTTGTCCAGTTAACTGGGTCATGTTATGTAGGTCTTTAATCAAGGGAAATCACTGCCATCAAACTTTGGAATTGTTTCCAGTTGCTTGTCCACGCTGTTAGCTTTCCCAAATGCTATGGCATTTCCTGATTTTTGTGTGTTGTTTTAAAACCACAATTTTACCGTCATTTTAAAAGTTTAAAGATGTTTTTTTTTAGTGATTTTTTTTTAAAGAATTTTAGTGAAAATTTCTGAAATCCTAGAATATGTTTCTTGCAACACTAGATTCAGTTAGAAGTCAACATCACACAATTATAATCAGCCACTTTTTGTGCCAGAATTCTAGCATTTTTACTTTTACTTTGCATGTACTTTTAATGTAAAATAAAAAAAGCCTCTTGAGCAAACAGTTTTATTTGGATAAAAAGTTGGTGCTTATAAGAAGGGAACACCAGGTGATGAAGGATTTTCAAAGCAACTCATTAAATATTTCTTGAAATATTTATATAATTCTTAGTTTCTTTTCATACACTTAAGCCCAATCAGGCAATAAAAGCTTGATTGGGCTTCAAGGCCCGATCAGGCAATGTTACCTGCCCGTTAAAGGTGTGCAGCATAATATTTATTAAAATACTTTAATATAGCCTAGATAACAGATACAAATTGGTGAAATGTTGATCCCATTAAAACTTCAGAAAGTATTTTTCTAAACTCTGTATTTATAAGCCTTTTTATCTGAACTGAAGTAGCCCATTTGTTAGTGAAGAAATGTTGTCTTTTAATCCCAGAATTATAAATCCTGTGAGATAAGGATTTCCTAAGAAGGTAGTAAGAACATATCTGTCACTATCCCTATTTTAAGGGAAGCTGTTCACAAAATCAGGAAATATTTGCATTTATGATAATAACAATGATTATACCGGGTCACAAGACAGGGACATCCTGCTGGGCAAAATACCAAGTTGTAATTTTGTCAACACAAATCCGTTTGCTTTTTGGATTGCAATAAGTGTTAACTTCCTAAATGGGTCCAAAGTTAGAAGATGCTTTGTATGTTTTTGTGATTGGCATATTGTGTCTCTTTAAAAACTTTAATATGAAGATGGACATCAGCTGGTGCTTGTAAAGGAAATTGTTCTATGCTTAAATATAATACAGTGAGAAGGAAATAAAGTTAGGATTGAGTTACTCCTGCTAAATTTTATAGTTGGATTAAAAAACCTTCAGGGTCGGCAGTTGTGTTTTCAGATTCTGAGTTTGCAAACACTTGACTAGATTGAGGAACAGTTTTTGAAAGTATTTACACTCGCTTTGATTTTTATGTTACACTTTCAGTCTGTTTTAGTAATTTAAATATGAGAGAGGCTGGTGACTTAAAATTTAACAACAGGGCAGTAATAACTGCGTGGCTCTCTCACAATCGAGCAGATTGAATGTCAACTTTGAGAAGTGATTGTCAAGTTTGACATGTTCACTTTGAAATATTTTGTTCATCAGAAGAAAAGCAGGCTCACTTAAATAACGGACGGCTTTGAACATAACATTTAACATTCTTGCTTTCAGGTTTGGTTAAGGAAACAGTTCGTCAAAAATGTCGAGTGAAGAGGAATTGAATGATTCTGTTCTGGAGTCGCCTATTAGTTCTCCGGCTCCAGATGATAGACACAAATGTTTCAAATGTCGAGAAAAAATGAAGCAGCCTATGGTTTTGAATTGTCTTCATGTCTTCTGTTTAGCTTGTTTAGAAAAACAGGTTTGTTGAAATTTTATAACATGTGGTATAAACATGATGGTGGAATACATGAAATTTACAGGTTTCAATTTTGTGGCAAAATTTTTAATCAATTTGACACAAATTTCAAATAGACATTAAGCATCTGAATTGATTTTAGTTTTGACAGATTTTCATATCCAATGGGTGACTGGTTAGTTAATATTTTCCTATGTTGTAACTTTTTCAAAATAAGTATATGATAAGTATAAACAGACTACTGTAGTATCCCTTTTAATTAATTTAACATCTTCCACCATGACAAAGCCATTTGCTGGTTTTCTATTCATTCAGATTGAAGAGCTAACTGAGGATGGGGTCGACAGTCAAGTTTTAGTTTGTGAAATATGCCAACAGGAGACCCAAATTCCAGCAAAAGGTTTATCTAAACTTCTCCAAGAGTATGTTCTTACAGACCTTATAGAAATGTCTGATATTGAAGACACGCAGATAGTTTGTACAAGTTGCAAGGCAAAAGAAAATGCAGAGGCAAGATGTCAGGACTGTGCAAATTTCCTGTGTCCCAACTGTGTTATCGCACATCAGTTCATGAGATGTTTTGAAAATCACAAGGTAAGTAAGAAAAAATGCAAAGTATTGATGTAGTGATGGAATGCAATTTCAAGAGAATCTGATATGTCAGGTTGCGAAAACTGAGGTAGGAGAAGGCACTATTTGAGCAGTTCAGTAGCCCACACTTTTCTGGTATAAAAAATAAAATATCATTCATTAGATATTCATGTAAAATAGATACAGAAGCTTTAAAAAAAGAATTGATGCTAAATCAATGTATTTCACCTTGAAAAATTATTTTCTTACTGTAGGTGATAACATTTGAGGAAATGAAGAAAGGAAATACATCTGCTGTACACAGACCTATTTTCTGCAGTGTACATCCAACAGAAAACTTGAAGAATTATTGCACGACCTGCGAGGTAATTTTTTAAGCTATTGCTGACTTTCAATGCTCTAGTGGTGAATGTTTTATTTGCATGAGAAAGCAAGGAGGATCATCATTGCTGCTGGATGTGTGTTGGTCCAATTATGTTTTATACATAATATAAATATGAATAATCATTTAATCCATACCTTAGCACAAAGTAATACTACAATTTTCAATATGCTTAATTACAGTGAACAAATCACATCTTCAGATGCATACAACATTGATCGTTCTTGGTGCAATGGTTTCTACACATTTAATTGTGTCTTTGTCCCTCTATTACTCTCAAAATTCTCTGATATTCACTTCTTATTGGGGGGGGGTTGGGTATTATTAAATTGGTCAAAATTATTTTGAATTGAGATTATGTCCATTTTGCCGGTACCATACATAATAAAGTGAGAAATGTTGCAGTAACAACTTAATTTGACATGTAGGCCCTTGATGATTACAGTTGTAAACTGATGAATTTAAATGATATATGCAGTTACAAGGACATTGCAATAATTACTCTTTTTCAGATACCGATATGTAATGATTGTATAGTATCTAACCATAAGCCACCAGAGCATCAGCCTGAAAGAGTGCAAGATACAGAAGAGAAAGAGAGAGAGTATTTAAAGAATTTAATCACGGAAGGCAAAAGTAAGATGTCTTCCTGTGAGGAGGCATCGTCATCATTGATGAGTTCACTTGGAGAGCTTCAGAGTCAGAGAGATAATGCTAAGGACTTGATAAACGAGACATTCCAGAGTTATAAAGCTGTCTTGGAAAAAGCAAAGGTAAAATCATTTGAATTGTCTTTTTAGAGAAGAATGCAGTAAACTGTGATCATTTGTGGAATAATACTTTAGACATACACAAAAAGATAACATGGTAAAAATACAAAACACATGATAATGGCAATGAAAGTCTGGGATGAACGTTTACTTAGGCTTTTAAAACCTTGAAAGCACGGCCCTGATTGGCTTGCAGAAAGGTCACTGGAAGATGGCCTTCTTTCTGTCATCCTCAGATACTAATAGCATAGCATTTTTAATCAGATTGGGTACTCCCTATCCTTCAAAAATTAGGCAAGTCACTTGTTTTTTCAGGAGGACCTGCTTGCTGAACTGGACTCTTTACAATCCGGTAAGGAGCTGGCGTTGATGGACCTTTGTCACCATGTGGAGAAAGCTGCAGAGAAGCTGGAAGATGGCTGTAGTTTTACTGAACATGTGCTGAACAATGGAAGTGCTCTTCAGTTGCTGTTGATGAAGAAAACAATCGGCAATCAACTTTTGGCTTTGATCAACAACACCCCAAATCCAGAAATAAATGTGACAATTGATTTCAAGACTAATGCAGCAGAATTTAAAGAGGCTGTAAAGAAGTCGTTTGGAAGTTTCAAGAAAGAAGAAAACAAGGTCAGTCTTGTACAGGTAATTCTATTTCATAAATTGTGGAGATTGTTGATTACTGGGATCCAATATGTTGTAAGAAATTTGTTTTTGTCGAAAGTTTTATTGAAATGTTCTAGTTGCCCACAGTAACATCAGAAAACAGATTTATCTGACATTAATAATACTAGAATGATATTGTTAACTTGGTGCGCTCAGAAAGGTCAAGCTTTTTACAACTTTCCCATTTTTGTGTCGCCCTCTTGGAGAAAAGGCGATACATAGGGATCGCTTTGTCATCAACTTAACGTTGGCTATAACTTTGCCATTTCTTAAGATTTCTTTATCAGACTCTACAATTGTATTGCTTATGACAAAAGGGTCATGATGTTGCCAAATTTGTAGGTCAAGGTCATATTTGACAGACTTCTGCCCCTTCTTGTACTTAGATTTTGTAATGAAAACTTGTGTTGGCTATAACTTTATTTCTTAAGATTTCTTCATCAAACTTTCAAATTGCATTGCTTATGACGAAAGTTTTTTTTTTTGTGTGTTGCTGCCAAATTGCATAGGTCAAGGTCATATTGACAGAGTTGTGCCTCTTTTTGTACTTAGATTTTGACTATAATGTGAGATTTCTTAAGATTTCTTCAAACTTTCAAATTGTATTGCTTATGACAAAAGGGTCGTGATTTGCTAAATAATGTAGGTCAAGGTAATATTTGACAGAGTTATGCCCCTTTTTAGATCAGCTTTTCGAAGAAAAGGAGAGCTATCCTACTCGCGTTGGTGTCACACCTTCATTAAGTTTTTCGTACCATACTTGTTTACCATCATAATCCCTATCAACAGACAAGAGAACATAACTCTGTCAAGGTTTTTGTCAGAATTATGGCCCTTTTTCAACTTAGAAAGTGCATTGAGCTTGGTTAAGATTTCGTTCCACTACATTTTATTTCAAAACCATTACAGATATTGCTTTGAAACTAACAATACTTTTTAACCATCATTACTTCCATCCACAGACAAGAGTACTTAACTCTGCAAAGGTTTTTGTCAGAATTATGCCCCTTTTTTGACTTAAAAAATAAATTGAATAGGGGTAAAATCCACCCTTTGAAATATTGCTTTGAAAGTTGGAATACTTGTTTGCATCAATACCCCTATCTGTAGGCAAGAGAAGGTAACTCTGTCAAGGATTTAAAAAAAATTAAGGCCATTTATCGACTTAGAATCTCGGTTAAGTTTTTGTACCAGTCTACTTTTTGACTGAACTGTTTGAGATATTACCTTGAAAGTTAGAATACTTGTTTTCCATCATGATCACCAAACATAGGCAGGAGAAGGTAACTCTGTGAAGGATTTTATTTGAATTATGGCCCTTTTCGACTTGGGAACTCAGTTAAAATTTTCATTCTTGCCCACTTGTTGACTTAACCATTTGAGATATTACTTTGAAAGTTGAAATACTTATGTACCATCATTAGACCTATCTGTAAGCAAGAGAAGATAACTCTGTGAAAATGTTTCTTGATTTGTACTTAGAAATTCCTAGTTAAAGTCTTGTGTGCAACTGTCACTGTCATGCACATATATCATTAACCACTTGAAGTATTAATCTACAACTTTACTGTGGTATTCAGGGATATCAAACATTTAAGTTTCCTTTTACTATCAAAGTTTTGATTTATTGGCAAGCACTAAAAAGTGGAGCGCTGTTTGATATCTTGTTGTACTTAGATTTTGTCATGAAAACTTACTGTTGGCTATAACTTCATTTCTTAAGATTTCTTCATCAAACTTTCAAATTGCATTGCTTATGACAAAAGGGTTGTGATGCCCCAAATTTTGGAGGTCGGATTCATACTTGACAGAGTTATGCCCCTATTTGTACTGACAAAGCGTAAGAGGGCGACACAAGTGTTCTACTGAACACCCATCTAGTTGAATGATATTTATAAACATTTGATTTGATTTCAGCTGCCAGAGAGACCATTGTCATCGTTACACTCCTCTTTTGAGAATGAAGGTTTCAATTTGCATTCTGGTATTCTGAGTCCCGATACAACAATCATGCCACCAGTGCAGAATGATTTCATGAACATGACACCAGTATCTACGCCTGGCACCATTGGGGAGTTCAACTTTCAAAGTTTGGCAAATGTGCCACCAAGCGCTATACCAATAGGTCGAAGTAGATCAACAATAGAAAGAGGAAGTAACTGTGGGTCTCGTAACTCCCATAGCCCTGCGATGTCTGACAGCGGGATATCTGTGGATGCAGGAAGCACCAACAGCAATTCGAGCGCTCCTCTGGTGAACATAGCAGCCCTTGCGAAGCTTGGTACAGTGGGTTACAGTGCCCAAGGTATGGGCGGGTGTAGCGGGCTTGCTGATTTAATGCCATCAGCTCCAGACAACAGTTAGTCCAAATTTCTTGTCCCATTTTGATGTTGTCACTGCACCTTCTAGTTTTCCTAATCACCCTTTTAGTTCCATTTTGTTTGGGTCCAAGTTTCTTTCTTGCAAGAAAATTCTTTTCATTCTTACAATTGTTTTGTTCCGTCCTATTCTAACATAGAATTAACACTCTTTAGGTTAGTTCATACCTTCGCACTTAACAAATCTGGTAAGGTGTTTCCTATGTTATCTTGAAATCGGTATTCTTTTTGTAAGTAGCTTTTCAAAATATGCAGAATCCTCCAATCAGTTTTAACCCATCTGCTTGTTACAGAACGGGGCATTCTAAGGCATTCTAAGACATTTTACAATCCTCCAGCAAATTGAGGTTTGGCTTGAAGACAAAAGAGGGGCACTAATTTGCTATGATTTTGAATCTTCATGCATTTCTTGAAGAGTTTGAAAAAATTAGGGTTCGGTTCCAAAGTGAGTCAGGAAGCAGTCATTGTAGTAGAAGTCTGAAGACACTACCAATAACATATAATAGGGAATCTAATTTCTTTAATATACTTATGAACTATCTTAAGTTTCTGATACCAGTAGTGACACTGATAGGGCTAGGGCATTAGGTTTAAAACAAAATTTATTGATGCGGATTGGTGAGATGTCTTGATAATTCACAGGTACCAACTTTGTCAACCTTTTATCAAAAAACTAAATTTACTGTTAATGTATACAGAAATAAGAGGGAAATTTTGAATTAGCCATTTGTGTAACTTGCAAAGGCGTTACTATGCTTACATTCAAAAGAATGTTTTTTTTATTTGCATTTGTAGAGTAGTTAATGCTTTGCATGTTCTTAGTTTTACATGTAAGTACAGTTTTCATAGATTTAAATTGTTACTAAGGGGCTGGTCTTAATGCTCAGAGTTGAGAAAAATAAATGTTATGATAGCAATCTACTTCTGGTTCTCGGTTATATTTGTGCTTTTTGAGCTAGTTTTGTCACAACTTCAAAAGATGTTACACATTATTCTCAGTGTTTCATACAAGGGTAGAACTTAGCATGACAATCCAGTTAAGATCATATGTATTGTTTAGTTTTTATCAAGCATTTAATTAGATCTGTAAACCTGTGTCACATGGCCTTAAAACGCATAATAGCATCTAGTAACAAGAGAAAATTACTGTCTGTTGCAGGTGGACAAAGTGCTACTCATAATTTTTCTTATTTTGTCATACAAGGATGTTGATATGAAAGCATTAATTGGTTTGATTTGAGGTCAGGAACATCACCCAAGTTATAGTTGTAGACCAATAGAAACCAATCTCATTTTTTTTTGTATTTCATGCTGTTGTCAGGAGGCTAATAATTGGTGAACACAAATTTTGTGAAATTTTAGTTTTAATGCATGATGAACATGATTTCTGCTCACAGCTAATGGATTGCAGATTTAATTTCACAAGTGAGCTCATCTATGTGAAGATTAATGTTCCAAGTATGGAAGGAGATCAGTTTACAGATACGCACATTCTATCTTAATGAGTAATGAACATAAGATGTGAATGAGAGAAGCTGGATTTACATCACAATTACAGGAATATATTTTTACCAGCTGTGTAATATTACTCTTTTATAATGACTAAAGTGGTCAGGACATGGTTTCCATGCAGGCTGGCTCAAATAGAATTCACAAGCAAAATGTTTTAAGTAAACATTCCTGTAATCAATATAGGACTATTTGATTTTGTAATTTTTATGGAATGCTTCGAGGAGCATAGTTACAAATGTAAGATATTTTCAGAGCATAGTAACAAATGTAGTATGTCTAAGAGGAGACGATGTTTGCAAACTTACTGACAGATAAAGCACAATTCTTAGTGACAGTTCTTTGTTCAAAACATGTAACCATTTTGATTTGTTTTGATTAGGTCAAGTAACCTTCAATGGGCAGGTTGTCCCAGGTTTGAATATGAGCAACATATCTGGTATGCCACCAGTCTCGAGCCGTGGCCCTACACCAATATCTGAAGTAGGTCTGCCTTCCAGCAATAGGCCACAGACCCCAAACCTAGAGACCTTAGCAGGGCTCTTAAATCGCAACAACTCGAATGTTTTGGACACGGGAGGTATCGAAAATATGAACAGTTTTGGATTAGGGGCATCTGCAGGTGGTAACATAACACCAAATCCTGGTACCCTAACACCAACTTTTTCATCAAACAGTAAGTTGAAATTTTCTTACCATCCATTATAAAAAATTAATTAACCAAATGCCATCAGATCATCACTGTGTATTTAGTGGCAGACTCATGGCTCTGATCAACTTTATAGCCGCATCAAGTCACTTGGGACTTGTC
>JAUMHA010407869.1:9495-20770 GCA_032359765.1 Saxidomus gigantea | reverse complement strand
TCTCCATGACCACATATATACTGTACAGCTCAAAGGCTGACTTGATAACTTACCTTGCTTGTCTACAGGTTAATCCATTCTGCTAGTTCCATGTGTAGCAAATATGTTAAAACCTGAAAAACATAAAAGCAACATTAAAGTAATCTGCCAGCTTACTTTCTCTTCTACTACAACATAATTACACAGTTATAAATTTATTTTTTTACCCTATAAAACAACTTGAATTTTATCTCTATACATTGTATGATTGTACCAATGAACTTGTATTGAATATGCAAAATACCAACAGAACAGTTACAAGAAACAAGGTAGACAGTACAAAAGGTTTGGACTGTACAAAACATTTTCCAGCGTTTCAATGTAGAAATTCAGTAGGTATAGATGCACTAAATATCACCATCCTAAGTGTGCCTTTGACTTGATACTGAAGTATCATAGATCAAGTTAGATCAAAAGAATACTTCCTGATAACACTTTCAAAGAAAGATATCAAAAGACTTGTGTGATTGAAAAACAACTGTTCCACCAAGCATGTGTTATATTCCCTGAATTTAACACAAACAAGTGGGAATTTTTTTTTATATAAAATCAAGTGATAATTGGGGTAGTACTCAATGAATATACAGACACTTTTCTAACTTCACAAAAACCAGATGCACTGAACATCCTGCCAGTTAAAAAAGTTCAAACAAGAAAGGCACAACTCTTCATAATTTAGTTGACCCATAAATCGCTAAGTTATCTAGCACAGTAGAAAAAGACTAGTGAGATGTGAAAGCCACATCTGGAATCTGGATACTATAACTGGCTTTTGTTTTATCCTGGTATTTCCATTGATTGTTTAGATCTTTTATTCAATTTACTTGGTTACATTCTTTGCAATTATTCTATCAATCTAGGAACTACTTTTAGCTGTTTCTGAAATGAAGAATATCTCCCTGCTGTAAATATCAAAGACAAACTGAACCAGGAGTAGATTGTCCCAGAATACTCAAACTGTTTCTAATTGTAGTTCTGACAGCCACAATAATGCAGAGACTGGGGAATAAAGTTCTGTTACTAAAGAGTATGATGAAATGAAGTTGAGAGTGATTTTAATTAAAATGTAAGTCAAAGTCCCAGTCAATGTAGTGAAATACAAATAAACAACAAACCCTTAACAGTCACCTGATTAATGCAGCCTCTTGCTTTGAGTAGACAACAGTGTTTTATCGATTTACAATAGTAACCTTGTATTAAAGAGCCACCTGTTTCAAGCCACCTTTACAGTAGTCACTAATTGGCTGTCATAAACAGGTTTGCATGTATTTCTAATTATGACCATTGCTTTAAATGATATTGTACACAAGATTATTAAGTGATTTCTGGTTTATAAAAAAAAACAACAAAGCTTGGCTTATCATTTCTCACCTTCCCAAGAAACATCTAAAAAATTCCTTATGCACATAAAAATGATTATTTTTCATAGAAGTTTAGATATTTTGGCAAGGGTTTTTATTTTTTCTTACATATATGATTGTTCACGCGGTCTTATTGTGCAAGGTATATGACACATATCTGATATATTTCCTACACTATCTTATCTTCTTCAACAGTGAAATTCTGCAACAAGATAAGTAAAAGACTTGAAGCAGGATAATTACAAACCAATTTTTCTTCAAAGATAATGTTGTAAATTTGATACTGTTATGCATCGAAGTCAAATATAATGATCCTATATTTAAGGAATACCTGATACGCCAGATAAACCATTATTCAACCTCAATAATGCGAAAAATAAGCTATGGTCTCCACTTTTGAGCGAAACCATAAATTTATTCATTCAAACATATAGACTAATTTGTTACCCAACAAAAAGGACACCACTGACAAGGTATACCTGCCCATTTCAGAATTATTACTGTCAAGGTAAATTAATTACGGCAGAACATAACTTTCTGCCCATTGACACAACAGCAAAAACACGAAAATTCGAAGTTTAATTTTTCTTTCAAGGTGATAAATAACAAAAAGAACATATGCAAATTTTACAAATTGTGGTATCATTATATATTATCATATCTTAAAAGAAAATTTATACCTAATTTAAATTGAAATCCCTCTTTAAATTTATAACCTTTTCATGAACCATTGAAAAATACGGAAAACATGGTAAAATTTATGTTTGAAATATAAATAGCAATAATAAGATGGTGCCCCTTTTAATCCTAATATATCTTCAGTTAATTATCTATTCTCCCTCATTTTCAAAAAATCTTTAAAAAAAGCATCCAATAAAAAAGATTAAACACAACCCTTATTCTTTTTGTGGAAATTTGGTTAATAATTTAGAACATCCGAGAACCCTTCCCATCTCCCATGTTTTCTGTGTGGATTTTTTTATGTGGAAGCGGTGTCTAACAATTACAAATTACAATAATATGTGCTCTAATAAAACACTTATTAATCTAACAAATCTTACTATAAAACTACTGAAGCCAACATGTCCAGAGTTTAGAAGTTAATTTAAAAGGTACTTAAAGTGTAATAAACTGCACTAAAGGCAGGGTATAAAAACTGCACCCTGTGGTACTGCCAATATAAGGGTCAACTATTAAACTGAAACATCAACAACATCTTTATCCTATCTCCCTGTAACTATAGAGAAACGGATAATCGTTTCCAAAGAGGTGAAATGAGATGAATAACTGAAATACCTGGAATATTGCAGTTTTATCTTCCAAAAAGCTAAAATAAGGAATACTGACTGTTAAATGTCACCTTCCAAATCAGACATGAATATATATAGTCTTTGGATTACAATTCATTATGGAATAGTGCAACAGACATTCTGATGGAAAAAGATACAACTTGTTTTCCCCTGGTTTTGATAAAAACTGGTTATTCAAATATCATTAGTTGCCAATACAACACTTTTTTGTAACAAGAGGGCCAAGATGGCCCTATATCGCTCACCTGGGACTTATGACAATATGTGGCCGAATTTCAACTCAAAACTTAATATCATAAACACAAACATTCTGTTTGACCTTGACAATACAAACCTTTTGACCAATTTTCATGATGATTGGGTTGTAAATGTCACCTTATGGCATACACAAGGTTTCTAACAGGGTGACCTAGTTTTTGGCCTCAGTATATTCATACTCAACCTCAGTTTCATTAAGACAATCATACTGATAAAGTTTCATGAAGATAGAATGAAAAATTCAACCTCTATTGCATACACATGGTTTTTCTACAATTTTACCCCATGACCTAGTTTTTGACCCTAGATGACCAGTGTTCCAACTTGACTTAGCATCAATGCAATCATACTGACCAAGTTTCATGAAGGTCCAATGAAAAGTGCAACCTATGTAGCATACACAAGATTTTTATATGATTTGACCCCTTGGCCTACTTTTTGACCCTAGATGACCCATGTGCGAATTTGAACTAACATGAAGGTCCCATGAAAAATGCAGCCTCTAGAGCATACCCAAAGTTTTTCCATGATTTGACCAATGACCTAGTTTTTTACCCTAGATAACCCATGTTCCATCTCAACCTAACTTTTATCAAGGCAATAATACTGGCCAAGTTTCATGAAAATCCAATGAAAAATGCAACCTCTATTACATACACAAGGTTTTACTAATTGACCCGGTGACCTAGTTTTTGACCCTATATGACTCATATTTGAACTCGACCTAGATTTTATCAAGGCAATCATACTGACCAAGTTTCATGAAGATCCAGTGAAAAATGCAGCATCTATTGCATACACAAGGTAAAGTGCGGACAGACAGATCACTGATTTTGTGCTCAGTTGAGCTAATAAAAAACAGGAGTAACTATTTCATTGACTGGGCAGCTCACACTCTAAAGTAAAACACCAATGAGTTCAGAAGTGTTCCACCAAGAAAAAGGAGACTTTTTTCTTTACAACCATCACTCTAAAATCTGGTAAATCTAAGTACACTTTTAACTCAGAGGTCACTGAAGTCCTTTTGGCACCAAAATGCATTTCTATGGTAATAAATTTTATCATCTAAAGTTACAAAGTTCTTGTTAATCATTCTTCCCAGGTCTTTGTTACACATTCCATGTGCAAACTTACACCTTTTAATAAAAGTCTGTACAAAACAAGTTAATACAGGAACCACCATCGGGCGGAAACTCTGCATTCCTAGCACACGCATGAAAAACTCATTATCCCAGCAAAATATGCTCATTAAGATTTTCATTTTTCATAAAAGTCTGTTTTTTCAATAACAATGTTTTGGAATATAATGCTGCGATGATATTCACACATTTCCTTTATTTTCAAACATTCTCTTTTGTCAGGAAGTAAACGGGTCATAGTAATTATCATATACAGGCGTAATAAGATCAGGTATATATCTATGCAAATGTACCAAAGGTTTGTTACTAACTTAAGAAATTAACATAGGAAACTGATAAAACCATTCACCTTACTAAGATACTATTTCAAAATAATGGAAAGTGGGCAAAGTTGACTTTCTCTTATTAAACATCATAAAAGTCATCTTGGAGAAGCAGGTCACACACAACAGTCAAAATGTCAGAGACTATTAAAATGAAACTTGTTACACGATTCAAATGAAAGGTAAGATCTGCTGGTGAACGTGTGTGAAAACCTACAAGGTCCAGTTTTGAAAAATGTAGTACTCTGCAAATATTGAAGTACAATTGGCCAACATTTTTGCATTTCCAGAAAATGAAGAACATAAGCAAGATTCACAAATCCCAACTTTGTCCCAACCTGTCCGGTGGAAGGAAGATTGTTTTTCCAGGACTGCTGATGTGGTCATAAGATGCTGATAAAACACAAGAAAAATCAGCATTAGAAAATTGTATGCACAAAGTATACCTGGTCATTTTGTTTGTTTGTTGTTGCTTTTTTGTTTTGCTTTGTTTGTTTTTTGGTACAATTTACAATTTCTTTCTCCAGAATGTTTTGAATCAGTAAAGAATAAGATATCCTATTCTTGCCAGGTGTTTCTTAAAGAAGGTTTGGCACAGACAGCTTACCAATTTACTTTTCATGGCTATGGGTCCCACCACTGTTTTACACAGGTTATTTACTTTGCTTTCCCATGCTTAATTAAATGATAAAATTAAGAGTGTGATTGAAGCCTTCATGTAATCCTAGCAAGCATCCAGAGAAACATGACTTGTTATCAAACTTAAAACTTTTTTCAAACCATTTGTTTTGAACCATATAGATAAATATTCCTCTGATATAAATAGATTAAAAGGCAAAAAAAGGGAAATTTGAAAATTCGGTGACGACATTTAACTTGCTTGCTAGTATGAAACTTTTGAAAGGCTTTAGCATTTTTATGAGTGTGATGCTCGCAGTTAGAGAATATCCTCTAACGAGTTAAAAGCAATATGATATAAACCAAAATAGTTTACTTGTGCATCAGTGTCACAAAATGTAGTTCAAGGAAAAGTCTGAATTGTTTTATTTTGTATGTTTGACAATTCAGTTTTGTGCTGTTTTGTATAATCGTTTGGATATCAGGCAATGTTCAGTTCTAAATAGTTTCCATGGTTTTACCCATTTCATACAGGCCTGACAGAAGGTACCTAGTTTGCAACTATATTACTGAGAAAAATCAAACATTCCAGGTAGAGTGCCATAAAACCAACATTCATCATCTTGTTCACTATCCCCAAGAGATTTTCATAAAATTGTAAATTCTTTCCAAACCCATATATACAGTATTACACAAATGTTTTATAAACGAGATTGTACCCATCAAATTCCCATTAGAATGAAACATTACCAAGACTACCCACTGTTAAATGCGATTTTCTGTAATATTCCAATTTCTGAAGAACTGGTTCCATTCTTAGGGAATGCTCATTTTTTCCCCAGTTTTTACAAGTGGGAACTGATAAGCCCAGAGTATGTACATGGAACATGACTGTTGGAAAACACACACTGAAACGTTATATCTGTGCTCATTTCCTGTGATATTTGCGGAAGAAATGCAAATGATGAGTTCCAAACTAGAACACAGATTTAGGGGATTCTTTTAGAACATTCTGTATAGTTTTTTATAATGATAACAGAATGATGATGATGGATGTAGGTGATGATGATTTTGATCAAGACAAAATCACATCTTGGAACATAAGAAATTGCTTTCAATTCAAATAATGTATACTTTATGTATTACAATAATAATAGCATCAAGGTGATAGAAGTGATGTGCTGCTATTGATGCTGCTGATGATGAAGATAACTGTGATGATGATGATTGTGATGATGACGATTGTGATGATACAGAAGGTCATTAAGTTCTCATTCTAGTATCTGTGCAAATCTCCAGGAACATATCAGATTAGTTGGTTCCCTGTAATAATGCCTGCTGTTATATGGCTGATACTGACAGATCACAGTAGGTCTCCAGGATATATCTATCAACACTGTGCCAGGAACAAAACCTTGCATCGGAGACAGTGTGCCAGGAACCAAACACAGGATTAATTTATACTCTTAATACTGGCATATATGGACTGGCTTTAATGTGAAATTAGAAAACTTCATATCTAAAACAAAGTTATGTATCTGAATGTAAAGTTGGATGTAAACTAAACCAAGAGGTTGGTTGAATCATCAAAAACCCAAGATTTCTTAGAGATATTCATATTCAATAATATTATAATGCCGAACAAAGAAAAAATACAGCAATAAGTCTTTATGATATTCCATTAAAGTATATCAATTTATGAATTAGTGGTCTACCTATGGTGTTCGACCTTAATTAAAAGAAACACACTCAAGAAAATTGGCATTGTAGAGCCTAAAAAGTACACTTAACCATAAAATCTGCAGCGGGCAACATCCAGCCAACACTGCCGTGCATAACAAACATGTCTAAATAATATCGGTTTTCCTGCATGCACTTAATTATTTCACCTGCAGCAAGTGTTAAAAGTTCAATGCCAAACATAATATAAAATAAAATTCAATATTTCATTCAAAGTTGTGCATATTCACAATAAATGATAGAATCATAACATGACATAATACAAATTGTAGCTGTGTTCAGATTTTACACCGATTTAGTGTAGTGTTACTCCCTACTTAACAAAAATTATTTTATTGAAATTGTGAGTGTAAAGAAAACATTTCAGATGAATAAAATTGTTTGTTAAAAATTTAAATTCTGAAGCAATTATAATAAATGCTTGACTTCTATCAAGAATTCATTTCAAAAGCTATTACTGATAATGCCGTTGTAAAATATGTACCAAATAAACAGGCATGATTTTTATAGGAAATGTTTTCAGTGGATACAAAAACATCACTTGTTGAGGAACAGTACATAAAAAGATTAGTTTGTTTGTTTGAGATGGTTGTCATGATTTTATTCAAAAGTTAAGATTACTTTCTAGCAACCGGTCTTGGCTTGGTATGTGGAAAATGTCTTAAACACTTAAAAATATTTGCCCTATAATAGGTCAGACACATGTATTCCAACAGTAGATTGGCTACAGTCCCTAAGTAGGGGACAGATTAGTCTCTGGAGTCCAGGACAGTTTCTGGTCAGAACAGAGAAGCAGCCCTTTGGGACCAGGACAGTTTAGTGAGCAGAAAATAGAAATCCCTACAGACCAAACTGGCAAATCTTGGATCAGAACCATAGAAAGTTCCCCAGAGTAGAAGAATTAAAAGTTGAAACCCTGGTCCACTGTCAAAGAAACAGCACTAGGGTATAATTATGTACTTTTTTTAGGCTGAAACAAACAAGAGGATATACTCTGCAAGAATGTATAGCCCAGTAATGTATCAAGTTTGGTGATAAGTTCACAGGATCATGCCAATAAACCAGACATACAGTATATTTCTGTTCTGGTCTACCATAGTTTACAGAGAGGAAAGGTGAAATGTAAACACAAGCAAGCTTCTGGTTTTCACAGCTTCTGTTTTGATTTCAACTTAATTCTGGAGTTGGTGATTTACCCATAAAAACTTTTTTTGCAATTTGCAGACTTTCATACCTACAGAAGCAAGTGCTCTTTCATAGATATGGCAGAATGTAAACATCAAAAGTATCAAAATGAGGCATGTTTAAAAGATAGAATGACTAAATCAAAATACGATATAAAGTACATGACGTAAGTTAACGAATGTTCTGATTAGAACCCAAGGACCCTGGGGTGAAAGAAACAAACAATTATGAGACAACTGAACCAGCAGAAAAGTTATATATTACTTGCATAACAAACAGGAATTTTGAATTCTCAAAATAGTAAATAAAACATTAATACTGTGTGTCACTGTACCAATCAGATACGATTCCTGGTTTCTAAATTCTAGTGAATTTTCGTACTGGTGGACAACTAATTTTGGGGCTATTAGCAGAATCCAATCTACTTTGATCCATGTCTAGTTATTATTCAACTGCAATTTTCAGTTGTTCTAGTAAATCTCTTCATAAATGTTGAAGAAATTATTTTAATTTTCGTCAATTTACACGTGTCATGTCAATGAAATGTTATTCATTTACATCAAACATGACATTATTGCAATAAAAAGTTTTTAAAAGAAGTATTTACTTTGTTGCATTTCAATGCCAGAACATTATTAATTTTTGGAACAAACAGTTTCTAAAACCAGCCTTTAACTGTTTGTAAGAAATATTATCAGATTTGGGAGCTACCTATTTCACAGGTATGAATAAAAAGCCCACAAATCTTGCTCACACAAAAGACAATTTGACAACATGGTAATTAATGTGGACATTAATGCTCGTCTTATGAATAATGCATACACAACAGTCTCCATTACACATATGAAAAATTATGTTGAACTTTGATTTCAATTCTTGCTAATTTGAATACTACTACCACTTTATAATAAAAATAACATAAATCTTTGGATAGCACTAGCAAAATGACTCTGATAATCATCATTCTGCCTTTGTTAAATTATGGTATCATTTTTAAACAGTCTTTAACAACTCTCAAAGCTCTGATTCATAAGTCTGATATTTGTTCTTTCTATCCATGATGGCAATTTATGAATTACCATGCTTAAATTTGGTCTTAGTTGCCAGAACTTGTATGACCTTTTCAAACTGAAGTTTTTTTTAAATAAGTGCATAAGCAAACTCACAATAAAAAAATGCTATAAATGTTTTATACTATCATATCAAACTATAGTCAAAGAAATAACATTATTATGTGTCTACCCACATGCTTGTACCACAACCAAAGTTCATGGTCCACACAGTCTAGCTCACCAAGTCTATATAAGCCAGTCTGACCAAGTCACACAATGTAATTCCAATGCTGATCATTAAAATTTTGGTCTTTATTATTCCATTTTTATCAATCCAATATATAGTGTCCAATGTTGGTGCCAAACAGTAGACAATTAAACAGTATACATATTATTTATAATATTTACACGTCTCTATCATGTATTCTTCCCGTCCCACCAGTAAGTTATACACATCGAGAACATACAGCAAACCTGCCGAGTAACCCTTTCATTACCTGGCCAATCAAATTCAATGCATGACAATTTGTGAATATTCAATGATTGACAAAATTATAGACACAAAATTTTTCACAACGGGTACCTACACAAGAAATTCAATGCGTCCATCGGCATGAAAACGTAATTATGGTAATTAGGTACAACTGAGGGGTTTTCAAACCTCAATGGGGGAAACTCACGTAAAAACCACACTAGGTCACTGGTCAAATATGTGACACCCTGGAAAAATTAAAACCCGTAGAGAAAGTTTAGAAGTGTTTTAGGAGTTTAATGGGACCAACATAAAACTATAATGGCTGAGATGTAAGCAGATACTCATTATGAAGTCTTAATGACCCATGGGTGGAACACACTTTAAAGTCCCCAATAAATTCTGTACTTGTCTTCAAGTCAAATTGAAAATTAGAGACACATGGGTGAATATGAAATGTTAATTTCCCATCTAAAACAGATCACTATAGTCATTTTCCAAACGATACAGCAGCTTCCGTTCTGGCCTACTGTATAATGTCCTTTCCTTCTCCATAGAGCTACCTAACTGCCATACTTTGTCAACTCCCCTTTAATTATTTGCCCTCTAATTGTGTTTGTATCATCATAATATTCAAACTGAATGCCTGGTTACATTTATTTCAATATTAAAATGATAAAACCCCTAGTATTATTGCTCAAAAAGAAAGTTTCTCACTCAAACCTAAAACGCTGACCTATGAACCCCTCGACTTTTTATGAACTTTACAAAAGAAAACACCTATTCTTTCCCAAGCCCCGTTTTGTTCCCTTGTATGGTTACACCCTGCTGTTACTCTTTTAATTCACTGACAATGTATTTTTGGATGTAACAATGATCATACACACACTTTCTGTTCAAAGTTTTGGATTTCAATCAGACGGCTACTGCCTGCTTTTTATTCATAATTAATTGTATTCATAAAGTAATTTATGTATAGTCAGGAAACTGTCATTCAAAAGCTAGAGGTTTCACTGAAGGTTATGAATACCCCAACATTTCCACCTTGATATGCTTTGGTCAGGAAAAAGTAACAAAGGGGGATAATTTTAAAATAAAGCAAGCTAGAGTTATGGTTCCTGCAAACCACTTCTTTTCACTATCCCCAGACAGTGTGTCGTATTAGTATCATGTCATATGCTTCTGATAAGGGCAATACAAGGACTAGGCAAGCGAAAGTTGTGGTTCTTGCACACACTGCACTTTTAATCAATGTCCCTTTATTTTTGTATTATGTATAAAGTTTGAATAAATTTGCTTTAACATTTTGGTACACTGTACACTAGAAAAAATATTTCAAAGGAGTATAATTAATATAAATGAACAAACGTCGAGCCAACTTGACCTCGACTTCAGATCATGCAGAAATTATGAAAAGTGCATCTGTTGGCTTATCAGACTTGCCCGTCATTTTACAAAACTGTGACAGAAGAAGAGGCATTGTACCAAAGCCACATTCCTTCGCTGTCATAAATATATGACGCATATGTCATGTATGTGCAACTGCAGCCATTGTTTATTCATTTTACTGATATTCATTTTTCATCAAGTATGTAACTATGTCACCTACACAGACACTATTATATGCACCGAGTGTGATGCTGCTAATTATATGATGTGTCATATTCAAACACAAATTGAAAATTAAAATTCTTTTAAAACTTTCCTACAAACAGAGCCTTTAGACATTCTGCTGAACAAAATTCAGGAGAGAAAGGTAAACAGAACTGTACTTGATC
>JAUMHA010407847.1:0-10895 GCA_032359765.1 Saxidomus gigantea | reverse complement strand
AACCATTTGACTTTGTGAATCCAGCACTTGCATCTGCATCAAATGTAAATCTATGCTTACCAGTTTTGTTTGCATTAGGAGTAATAAAACACCTGAAACTCATACACGAAATAGCCACACTATGGGACGCCGTTGCTGTCATTTTGCTTATATGTGGTAGATTTGATTATAATGTGCTTGAAAATAACTGTCAAAATAGGTAATTTTGCATTAATATGATACTTTTTTAAATATTCTATACTTATAGCGGGTTATATTAATTTGTAAAAAAATTAAATGAAACTAAAATCACATTCACTGTACATGGGTTTAATGCGTGCTACGTTGATAAAATAAGTAAAGGTGTCTTACAATTGATCTAAAATATCATTTTAAAGATCTGACTGCATGTTCGTTCTTTTTTTAGTTTTCATGTCAAACAGCAGTGAACACGAGCAACCCGTGCAGGTTAATGTGAAAGGCTCATGGTACCCGCTCTGTCATGATGACTCTGTAGTGTCTAGTGGGGACGATGTTTGCAAAGCAGCTAATTCTAGGTACGTCAGCAGTTGATAGGTTAATTAGAAAAACGAAAGGATTTGTTTTTGTAACTGATAGAAATACGAAAAAACGAAAGGATTTTTGAGTACATGACATAACTGCAAATGTTATTATAAAAATGAAAGAAAATGACCGAAAGGATTGTTTTAGTAGAGGAAATAACTACATTTTAAATGTTACCATAAAATCACCTAACTGCACATGGCAATATTTCTGACACAGTAGTTTCTTTTGGCAAAGTAGCAAGTCACTGAGTTTAAAACAACCAACTATGTTTAAAATAAAAAGCGGAACTTCTGCAGTAAAGTAACATTTTAAAGATATTCAAGAATATTTATTTCAGATTTGATGTTAATCTGATTCTTTAAGAACTATATAGATCTACATTTTTGAAAACATGTTATTTATTAGCCATTTGTTATAACGTTTCGAAATGATAATGTCGTAAGCAATAACATATTTTAAAAAACAGCATTTTTATAACTTTTTATTTTGAGCTAGTTTGGCATACCACGATTTCATTGCGCAATAGTTTAGCAATTTTATTTCATTACATTTGTATTTTGGATATAATAAAAGTATTTCAAGAACATTCTTGATGATTTATTTTATAAGGTTTACTGAGCAGCTGACAGTGGAAAACGCACACAGTATTGAAGCCTTCTCGCTGGCTACAGTGGAGTCAGGCCGTCTGAATTTCACAACAAGGTTATTTTTTAAAATTTATGGTATTGTTTAACTACCAGTGACATCGTTTGTGATTTAACATGATCCGGCAAAAATACACGAACACCGCCTAGCAGGCAGAAACCCACTAAAATTGTCTCAAACGCTTGATTTGTTCTTTTTTTCTGTAGCGAAATGCTTAAGCTAGTTAACATAAAAATTTCACCACTTTGGCATTTTAACTAGTCATTAATTCCTTCTGGCTAAACCTTAAAAATTGAAACATGAAAATGATCGCCTAGCATGAAAACATAAATCTTTCGTCGAAAATAGTACAATTACGAAATATATGTTTTGAAGATTTATCGAGCGATAATTTCAGCTGTTATTTAAAACTCGTGTATCATTATTTTGTAGTTCGGAGTGTTCTAGTAATGAAGTGGTTCATCTTCAGTGCTCTCATTCAGGTTGGTTTGTGTTTAACCTTGACATATTTTTTGTAAATAATACAATTCCAATTGATTTATGGGAAGGCATGGTGGACAGATAGATATGTGTGAGATATCAATATTATTGTCTTTGTCCAGTCAAGCTAGAAGATAAGTAAGGCGTGCTGACTCCGCGCCACAAACCCTTTTAAAAGTTTTTGACCACATGAAACATTAACGGTTAAAAAATCTGTAATGCGCTTTTCTAAATAGGTTAGTTACTGAAATAGGATGAAATTGATATATAGCAATGAATGAAATGCCAAAAATCAGCATATTTTTTATGAAAGGCATTAATTATAGTCGGCTAGATGAAAAAAGTCGCAATTGTGTTTTATGGAACGCCAGATCCGTCAGATTTAATTAGAAACTATACGCGCACGCATGACTTGAATATATGCACATGAAGTGTTTTGTCTGTATGAATTTAAAGGCTATGCCAACAGCTCTCGAATATTGAAAACTCAGACGTCTGAGGCAAATGCTGACACTTTTAGACAACCTTCAAAATGACATTGGACACAATTTTTCCAGGTTTGAACATTTTCATTTTACCCACGTTCGCTGACAGGCCCCTGTGGGATTGTGTTTTGATGGCGTGCACATTTTGATTCCATAAAAATAAAGCAGACAAAATATGCTCGATGTGCGAAGGATATCTCTATAAAATAAATATTTCCTGTACTTGCTTAATAAATACTAAAATGGCTCGCCGTAACACGGCTCGTCGTTTATCAGGTAACGTCTTTGTTCTTTCACACGGCTTGTTAAAAATTGCAGACTATGGCCGTAAAGGAAAGCACATTCGCAAGAAGCGAATAATAGGCGGCTCCGTATCCAGCAAGGGAGAATGGCCATGGAGTGTAGCTCTTCGGTTAGGCAACACCGTTCTATGTGGTGGCACAATTATTGACAAGTTATGGGTAGTCACCGCTGGACATTGTGTCAGAGAGTGAGTAGCAATCGTCTTGTTGAAACAAACATTGCACCCAATAAGAAAGCTAAAATGAACGAACACAATTTGAATTTGTCTTTGTAAACTACGTATATGCTGACATCAGCTTCCTGATATGAAAGAGCGTATCCGTCAGCCGGATTAGTCTTGTTAAATCTGTAAGTCATCTAGGCCTCTAGATCTCAATACAAAATAAAGCCTACATATAATTACTAAACTGTTTTGCAAATATACCACATCATCATATCATATAACTAGCCCGCCAAAAGTGACGTCATTTTTTCAGGTCTACTGACATAATTCTTGAACATTATTCAGTTTGAAATATCGTAGAACGTTTGTCACAAAGTTTTAATTATTTGCACAAAAGAGAAATAAATAAACGATAAATAAATGTATTTATGTAACGTATTTCAGCACGGTCCCAAATCCCCAGATTTTGTCGATTATTGCCGGAATGAACAATATCAATGATGTGGACAGACAAATTCGATATGTTTCTGAAGTTGTTGTTCATCCACAATACCATTATATTTTTAACGCCGATATTGCTCTTCTTCGTTTACAACAACCTCTTCACTTTGACGAGAACACCAAACCAATATCGCTTCCGTGGGATTTGAGACAATTTTCACCATGGGACCTATGCTATGTTGCCGGTTTTGGAGTATCCGATATGAAAGGTAATAGGCGTGTTGAGAACTTGAGAGATCCCATTGGTTTAAAATCAGATATCTCTATTACATTGAGAGATATCTCTCTAGAATTGAGAGATATATTTCAAAACATGAAAGCTCACCTTATCAAAATATAACATGAGATACGTCTCTACCAAAAGAAAGATATCACCTAATTTACAAAGATATCTCCGAATTTAAGAGATATCTCCGCTATTCTATTTTAGGAGATATTTCTATGAAATTAGAGAGATGTCTCTTTTTTGATTAAATAGAAATTGGCTTGCCATATTATCCACTCACAAACCTGAAATAGCTGTAACCTGAAGAAAAAAACATGGTTTATAAGGGTTGGCCAGCTTAACCGAATGCATTTGGATTCACTGCATAGTCATTTTTAACAATTTTAGCAGATCATTAGGATATTTCCATGGAAAGGCCGTGCCGTACGCACAGTTGTGTTTGCTTTGTTACCATTTAATACTGCTGAAAGTAACCACTTAACGAGATGCTCATCCACTTTAATATTCTTTCCAATTTCTAAATGTTTACATGCTACCAAATTTGCGTCCAAAGCTAGACTGGCAGCAGTTTCGTATTTCTGCCATTTGCAACATACAATCTTCTTGCGGTCAAGGTCTACTACTCCGGTATTTTCTAAACATTCACGCTCAACATCCACATATCAGATATAGTCATAGCAACTATTTGTGTGGTAAAATTTGTCAGCAGATTTCATATTTGCCTCTCATTCTATAATTTGATAGGGACCACTTCGAAACGAAAGCTGGAAAAGTGTAATGTGCCTCTTTATGTAGTTTTGAATACATATATAGAAAATCAACTTGCCAAAGAACACTCTGTATAAATACTGACAAAATGCGTGATTTTTTTTGCAGACTACTACACGACGGTGGCACCGAATTTTCTTAGACACGTCAAAACGAAAATTTTTGATTTACAGAAATGCAAAGACATTTATTCCACTAGATTTTCGACGGACGAAAGGATAAAAGACAACATGTTGTGCGCCGGGTACACAAGCGGTGGAATGGACGCTTGCAAAGTAAGTTCAATTAGAAACAACACAAAAATTACATTTACATCTTTTTTTTAAATTTCAGGATTTCCAGGCACTTGTAAGGGTCGTTAAAATGATATATAATTTAATATTGCAATGAATTACAGGTGTAAATACTATATTAAATTAGTTTGCATTGCTTTTGGAATTGAATTCATGAGATTTATAGCTACTTTTTTTTACAAGCTCTTGCTAACTTATTCTGTTCGCTATGTTTTATATCACCGAAACGATCCAAACCCCGTAGAAACCAGAGATCATTTTGGTCGTAGTTACCGACATCAGCTGCAGTTACGTAAACGTCCTTTTTTTCGGCCACTTCGGTGATTAATAACTTTCCTTTCAACGTAAAATGTGAATGAGTCATATCAAATTGTTTGAAAAGACTGAAACTAAAATCTAAATTTTGAGATTTTGTAACTGTTTTTGGACAATATTTTCAATTAAATTTACATAAGGAAAACAGTTTTGAAATCTGTGAATTTTTGTTTCGCAGTTGGAGATACCAGCTTTTCATTTCTTTACTAATTTAATGCAGTGAGGTTGCACATTTAGTTTTATAATGAGATGTTTCAATTATTTATTACGCAAAAAAACACGGTATGTTCAGGTATACACAATAATGCAAGTGCCTGAAATATTACGTCTAAACAATTTTTTCTTTAAGCAAAACAGGATGCTGGAAATGTATGCACAATTGAAATCGCATTAAATTTATTTATGGCCATGCTATAAGATGAAGTTTGTTTGACTTGTTACTATATATATATCATAACGAGTTTCACGTGCAAACAACCTTTCAAAATTTTGATTGTACCCTTTTAATTGCATACTTTCAGTAATTTATGCAGACGCATTGCGCATGCTTTAATACACTGACATATAGGGTTACAACATTAACTGAAATGCTATTACTTGACAAGTTAAATTTTTTTATCTCATGAAGTTATGTATTCTTCATGCACACTGTAAATGGCCATTGTTCAACAATAACTTTTAGAAACGAACAACAACTCAATAAAATGAATCAAATCTTGTGTGTAATAGTTACTTCCCTTACATGATGTCATCTCATTCTAAACAATGATATAGCACTTATACTTCCAACAGAAATTTCTCACAAACAAAATAAACCGTTATTTGTATAAAGAAAAACATGCCTAACGCTGCCTTCTAACACAATTGAACATTTCTCCTATAAACAAAAAGAAGGATTTGAGCTTACAAAGTATATTACTCTGGACGTCCGGAACTATTTTTGGCTGCTGAAATTCCCTCCCGGTAATTTTCACACAACATCTATGAGTGCATGCGTTGATACGCTTGGATTGGCATTGTTATGAATTAAACAAGTTGTTGTTAGATGTGCAACATTTCCGATGTCGCCTGTAATAACAGCAACAACAAAATAATACGAATAGCGTATTAATATAGGAGTAAAAAAGAACAGTAAAAAATCCATGGAATGCAGGGAATACACGGAATGCTACGAGTACATAGTAGCAAGTTCACGGCATAGGAGCTCGAGGTCGGGATTATGCTTTTTCCGGCTTTGTTTTGTCTTTTTACATTTATTTAAGAACCAGGCTAACAAAATATGATCTTATTTTCCCAGGATCTTAACTTTCATATTTTACCGCTGAAGTACCCGGTAGACTGAAAAAAGTCTACCGGGTACTATAGTCCGTTTTTCATTCAGGAGAGAACCATTAATTACTCAAAGGGGTGCTCAATGAAAATTTCCTGACTAAGTAGCAAACAGTGTAGATCATGATACAGTAGTATAATAAAATTATGTTGATTATGGGCTATACTTGTCGTTTGTTCGAAACTTAAATCACTGATTAAGCTAACAGTCGGTTAACTTAAAGGGTTATATTTCTACAGTTTGAAAAAAAACTTATTAAAACAAATTTATGCATTCAATAGAATGAGAGCTATAAATTCTTCAAAGCAAAATTGAAATATTCCTCTGGTGTTGCCAACTAAGTATTATGTTTTTCAACCAAAAGTTAATCGATGGTTGGCTTGACAGTCTGCTAAAGTTTCAAACAACCGGGTCCTGGCAGAATCACCTGCCACTTGCATCGTACGAATTAAAGCATTCCATTATAATAGAAGGGCTATTATCAAATTAATTTTATAATAAATGTCCAATACTTAAAGTCTTTTGAATAAGAATGTATCTATGAGTTATCTTGCAGGGGGACTCCGGGGGAGGTCTCATGTGTAAAGGAGCAGATGACCGCTGGATGCTGGCGGGTGTCGTCAGCTGGGGAGATAATTGCGGCATGACAAATCGACCTGGTGTCTACAGTAATGTTGTTTCGTTTATGGACTGGATCGCCAATACGACGGACCCAAATGGTATGTAGTCTGAAATATAGAAAAACATTCCTTTATAACATTTGCCTGGATGAAAATGTATTTTGTTGCCAATCATTACGGTAAAGCAAGCCCCCCTCCACCCCACCCCCTGACTGAAACGAGAGCCAAAACATCCTTAAAGAAAAGTATAAAAATTACAACAGAAACGGCGTTTTGATAAAGCAAAAAACGTGACCAACCAAGGTACGTATACAGCGCCTTGAGATTTATATATCAATTAATAAAAATTATGTATAAAGACAAAGGGGTAATTTGTTTCCATATATCTGTTTGATCTATATAACACATGTAAAATGATAACATTTAGAATTTCAAAATATATGTTTCAGCAATTTTTCTAACTTAAAAACTCAGAGCTAGAACCGTACATGGGGGTAATTGCTATATGGGTAAATTCATATTTTAATAGAGTTGAACAACCCTGCATTTCTGTTTGTTAATAGGTTTATAAATTGTAACAGTTAAAATAGATGGTTTATGAAATGCAGGGAATACTCGCAGAGGATTAAAACAACTAAGCATACATCCCAGACCATGTACTTATATCCCAGACCTTGTACTTACATCCCAGACTATGTACTTTGTACAATTTAAATCTTATATTCATAAGTACAGGTACTTTGTAATCATTCATGTCCTTGAGTACTTTTAAGTAACAAAAATGTATACTTTAAACGAAGTACCGATAGTGGTTGATTCACTTGTCCCCTAGATAAGTTCCTGAATAGTCATAATCTTAGTCGTTAATATGAACTTATCATAGCATTATTCACAAATGTTTCAGGTGACAGATCTATTACCTGCGACTTTGAATCCAATGGTTGGTGCGGTTACACGGACATCTCCGAGGGCGGCTACGTTTGGACAAGAAAACCAGGTGACAAATACATCAAAGGTAAATGTTTCAGGTTACTAATGCATCTTACGAGACTTCAGAAATATCAAGCAGCTTAAATAAAAAGATAAACTTCTTTATACTAGTTGAAGATTTTTTTTTTTTCATTTTTAATACACTTTACAGGATTGACTTATATGATGTCTATATCAACTTGCATTTGATGTCGGTAATATTATATGCATAACAACACGAGACGTAACATTAACTATTTGATTATAAGAATAAGAAAGTGAATTCGTATTTTCCTTTTAAGGTACTATACTTTACGCATCGAGAACATCAGCGGCGAATACCAACGCGCCATTGGAAGCCTCGCTTCTAACACCAACGTTTAACAATAGCGTAGACAGTTGCTTGACCTTCTCATTTATGTTTAGCGGTAACTCAAATATAACACTTTCTGTGTTCGGTGTTGACGAAAGCGACGAGGAGCTGCCGGTTTCAGATTTGCTTTGGAGGGTTACAAGTCATTATCCGGCCAAAGATTCTTGGAAATCAAGCCAACTAGATGTGCCCCGGACCTATATGCGTCTCAAATTTGTATCTCTTATTGAAAATGGTGTTATTCCAGGTCTTGGTCTCGATAATGTTACATTGTCAACCGGACAGTGTAGTGGTAGGTAGTGTTAATATTCCATAATATTCTAGTTTATAGAAAATGGGAAAAATATGATATTATCTAATGAAAGAGAATCTCAAAGCCCGACTATTTATACAGTGTTTTAAAAGAAAGTTGAACCAGAAAAAAGGCATCAACATAGAGTTTAAATCGTGTTACATAAAAGTTTGATAATGCAGACAGACAATGCATTAAACTGAATCACACACTACTTCTAATAATCTCTACAACCATTTTGATTTTTTGTAATCGTGCTTATTAGGTCCACCATCCTCTAAAGAGGCTATAATCGGTACGACCCGTCAACCATTTTGATCGTATTCTAGCGTGACTTTATACTTCCGTTACCTTTTTAGGGTCAGAATTCGTGGCATGCACATTCAACCAAGGAAACATATGTAGTTTTACACAAAGCAGTGGTCATCATTCCAAAAATTGGACAACAGTACAAGAAATCTCAATTACAAACACACAGAATAATCGAGGTTTGTATATCGTCTTTCGTGAGATGGTTGTAACGTTTCATTCACATCAGTTTAGTTATGTTGAATGAAGCGTTCTTTTATGCAGCTCATACCAAGGTGATCCAACTGTCTGCCTCGCTAGTATCGCCTGTCTCTGCCGCCATTATCAGTACAATTATATAAAGTCGTTTGTTTGACTTATACAGCAGAACACTGTATATATGTGTATATAAATGGTATTTATGACATTTCCTTACATAGTTACGTAAATATCAACCGTTATTTTCATATCTTTTCAGAGCATTATATCAAGGCAGGAGGTGATTTCAATACGTTTGGGTACCGTTCATTCTCTCAGCTGATCTCTCCCGAGTTCAGTAATGACTTTACCTCTCTGCCACACTGTCTTACATTTGATTTTAATAAAAAGACAAAATCAAACAATAACCTTGTACTAGCAACTTATGTTAACATGGGGACACAACTGACGAACCAAAAACTAGTTTGGAATTCAGAAGAGATCCAAATAGGGCAGTGGATATCAGTCCGTGTGACTATACCCCGTAATAGGTATGATCATATAGCGTTTGAAATTCGGAGAAACGAGTATACCCAAGAAGTTATTGAGGTATGTCTGGACGACATCAAAGTGACTGATGGAATATGTGTTTAACAAGATCTAGCCGGTTGTGTTAAAATCCAATGATCGTACATGAAAAGAAGATAATACATAAGCCAGGCAGGATTGACAAGAAACCACGGGTCACGCAAGAAGGGACAAGAGCCAACTTCTCGCGTAAATGTAGGAAAAGAAAAAAAAGTCCTCGGACCGCGCAGGAAAAGACAAGAAGTGTTAAAAACTGTATAGTACAGCAGTATATAATTTTAGACATCCGTTTATAAGGCCGGAAATAATGATGTACTCGTACATATTATCAGAGAAGATAGAAATGATACAAATGTGTGTGTTGCAATGGTATCGTTTTAGCTCATGTTGCAGTCGTTTGCACTATAATGAATGGGGAACTGTCACGTGATCCAACAAAAAATACAAACGAGAACATTCAGACAATCATTTCACTTTTACCCAGCTAATTTTCAGAAATGTACTCATCTATCTATCAATTTGGACAGTGTCATTGATTGTTCTTTGGTGTGCTCACTGAAAAGGTACTGACTAGCCAAGTGTGAAGGCTTGTCATAAATATGTACTGGTTAGAGTTAAAACTTTCAGGGCTAAGAGACATTTTGGTCATCAAAGCAAACGTAGCTTAAGTCATACGCCGAAGGTGGAAATAACGTATAAGTAGTAGTTTCAACGTTTTCGGGTTTGTGAAAAAAGTATCAGTTTATGTAATTTCAACCTCTTAGTAAGCATTTTAATGTACGTATATCATCTCCACCTATTTGAACAGTTTTTAACATTGTTTCGATTTAACAATCCCGAGTACATTGTTTCGATTTTAACAATTCCGAGTACATTGTTTCGATTTTAACAGTCTCGGGTACATTGTTTCGATTTTAACAATTCCGAGTACATTGTTTCGATTTTAACAGTCTCGGGTACATTGTTTCGAATTTCAACAATTCAGAGAACAATTTTTTCGATTTTAAACCGTGAATTCCGAGTACATTGTTTAGATTTAAATTATCCTGAGTGCATTGATTCATAAGTTAAGTCATCGTAAAAAGGTCATGTGTTCTCAGATGGCGCAAATATCTTTGATTTAAATTTCTCCTTATTTCTAGCCAATCAAAAGTCAGAAATTTGAAAACGAGTCTAAAAATATTTCATAATCTTAGAACAGAAGATAAAAAAATATTAATACAGAAATTTCGTGTTTAATTGTGATGAATATGTCTCAAGTTATCACTCGGTTGATTATGTCATTTAAGTGACCCTTATTAGTTAATATATAATTAATATGTAAATTATTAGTTGTTTGTTTTGTTTAGCCAACAGTCTTTCAAAATTGTTGTTGTTGTATTATAATATCTATATAACTCGATACATTTAATGGGTTTTATATTTATATGTTCACTTAAAGGTCCAATACTAAGGAAAGCGAAAATTCAGATATATTCTAAAAAGCACATAAATAAGTTAGTTTTAATAAAA
>JAUMHA010407836.1:0-10896 GCA_032359765.1 Saxidomus gigantea | reverse complement strand
TGCAGGTATATATGCAATATGTTGTCACTTAGGCTCTTGTTCCTTTCAGTTTTCTGCTAAATGTAAGAAAAAAATAGTTTAAATATTATATATTAAAACTGCTATGATCAGATTGTTACAATTTTCACTGACTGTTTATGCTGATTTTATTTAATAGTGATGCGTAGTGAAATGTTATTGTCAGTTTACACACGTACTCTATTCACACACATAGATTCAAGCGTGGAAGCCATTAACACTCGTCTAGCACATTGCTCGTAACGCCTTTACAGCGACAATACTTACAAACGGCTCAATCAGAAGAAGAGATGCTTATAAAACATATATTATGTCCCCTTCAACTGCAACGGTAGAAATTGCTGATGATCTGTTGATCTGGAAGTCATTAAAGATCAATATGGTCATTAATTTCTCATAAACAACATTTCCAGCAAATAAATTAATTTTTCATAAACAAGATTCCAAGCAAATTTGAAGAAACTATTTTAAAGGGTTGCTGAGTAATTAAGGGGAAACAGTTTTTTAATCCCAATGGCACTGCTACCTTAACCCCGTGACCAAACTATCTATGAGTATTGAACAGTAAAAAAATGACATTGTGCATACCGAAAACTAATTTAATCGAAAAACCCCTATTTCAGTTAATCCTGTTTTATTGATGGTGCCTTTTCTATTCAGGTGTAAGCTGACAATAAAGTCTTGCTGGTGATTAATCAGTGAGTCATGATAGGTTTTAAAGTTTAGATATGAGCTAGTCATGATGATTTGTTCTGCAATAAATTTGAATATTAAGTACAAATAACATAAAAAGGTTATATTTCAGCTACCATACAGATCTTCCATTCGCATCATGGGAAAACCATCCAGGACATAGAGGAAGAGCTAAAAAAACTGTTGATGGACATGATGAAAGACATCTCTTTCAAGGGTCTTTCCAAACAAACAGAAATAGACAATTCAAAGATGTTAATCGTTTTATCCATAATCACATCTAGAGTTGGTACTGACGCAGCAAATGCTATTAGAGATATCAAGAGTGAGTATTGTTAAAACAATTATGAATAAACTTTATAGATCCACATTAAAGATCAAATTTGAAATTTTCAAATTTGTGCGGCTTTACCAACAAAGTAAAAATGATCTACAGAGTATGACTGAGTTTGAATGGTCGTCTCGGGCTACAAGGCGATTCATGGGCATCAAAAGGATCTTTGTTAGCTACTACATCCTTGATTTCTCCTAACACATTGTAAACCTGTAATACAAAATCAAAGAACAAAGTATATAGAATTATTGATGATCATATTTAAACACAAATGGCTTCTGTACTTCCCCAGTACGAAATTAAATAGACATATCCTATAGGAGTGATCGTGTTTGCAAACAAAACCCTGCATTATGCAATATTTTCTACTGTTAAAAGTTAAGTCCGGTGGGCAGAAGTCGGTATTTTTGTATTGTTAGTGGTGTGTTTTTAACGACCGTAACATTTTTTAAAACAAAAGATACTTTCTAAATCTTAATATCACTGGTAATTTAATAAAATGTACGTCTTATTCATTATTTTCAATCTTAGTTAAGTTCAAAATGAAACAATCGCAAGCGCGTAATAGTAGAGCAGCAAAAGTTTGAAAAGTGGCTTATTTTAAGAGAAAGGTTGCACAAAAAAGAAACAAGCCGAGTTATATACCAAAATGTTCGTGAGACATTGTACAGTGGACAAAAGTTGCCGACCTTTGGTGGAAAGTTGTAAAAAATTCAGGTCAAAGTCAAAATGACCTCCAAAAAACACCTTAATTTACTTAAATCTTAACATGGAATTGTAAAATACTTGATTTAACATCATACAGCAGTATCCATGCTATAAATTTACCTCCAGGTTCTGGTCTGCCAAAGTAAAGGTCATCTCAAGTTCAAATAGTCAAAAATCACCAAAATCAATCTTTTTACCAAATGTCAAATCTGATAAATTGTGTAAATGATGTTTAAACACATATCTCTACACATTAACATAAGAATAGGTTTATATCCCTTGAATTGATAGCAATCTAGTAACAAGAAATGCTTATTTGGTAAGATTATAACTGAAATTACCCCACCCACCACCCTAAAGACTTTCAGTTTTGCTTGCTCATCTTAAACCGACATACAGTGTTTTTGTATACATGTATAAAATCTATGTAACATTTGATGCTTTGATTATTGGACCTGCACAACTTAAAGCTTCTGTAAAGTAAAATTAAATTGTGACCAGGTGTTTTGGAGATTAAGAGCGCAAAAGATTTTATTATGTCGAGCCCCTGTGACCTTGACCTAGTGACCGGAAACATGGACCATGCACAACTAGGCATGATGCTTATCACTTCTGTAAAATATCATTAAATTGTGACTAGGGGTTTTGGAGATTAAAAGCGCACAAGATTATACAACACAGCTTCTTTCGTTTATTCACAGGTTAAGTCTGCTTTTATTGGTTAGATTCTTTAGGTTTATGGACGAAACATGTACTTCATAAACGATGTACTCATAGTTTTTATGTTTCTTCCAAGTACGTCCAGCTTTAAGATATGCAATTTCTGTCATTTGTTTGTGATTGGAAAAGAAATATCCGCCCCGAGAGGAGTTTCTTTTTTGTGCGGTTGGGCGGCCTACCTACCCAGGTGACACAATATTTGCTGGTCGTTGAGAGCGGTGGTTTAGAGGTGAAGGTGTCTTCCGCTTATCCCGTAGGTTTCAGGGTCACGACCGCACCTCTTCACATGACACCAGTACTGGCTTTTCCAGGAAGTGGACTCGATAGTGACTCGATAAACTTCCAGCTCTCTTCACAATCGAGCTGAAATAAATTAGTATAAACTAAATAAATATCTGCTGGTTAATTGTCTACGTAAATTTCACTTTACTGAGTGATTATTCCAATAACACATTTTGGGTTAGTCTACAATGAGCTTTTGAAATTTACATGTGTCAGCCATTTAATAGGTCATGTATATATATCACAAATGGTAGGAGGCATCAGTAATCGTTGAAGTTGCTTCATAACCCATGATATCATGCCCCATATTGTAGTTCTGTTATTTACATGTACAGTGCAGTTCCGCTTTTAAGACCATACAATATTAAAACCTCCCTCAGTATGAAAAGCAGACTTTTAAAACCAGTCAATTAATTTCGTTATAACAATGGCCATGTTCATATGGCTAATTCCTCCGCCTGCGATGTTTTGATGTGAAATAGCCTTTTTACAATGACAATCCATGACACTAGATCATGTTAAAATGTATATCTCCTCTTGCAAATGTAGCTTCCCATGATGTTTAGTAGAATTCAAGCCTTGGGTTAATGAGAAATAGCACAGACACGAGCGTATGTGAAAATAGCTTCTTGAACCGAAACATGCTGATAATATTCGAGTATTCTCTTGATAATGAAGCATTGTATGAAGTCTCATAGAATTCAAGGCAGTAGTTCATGAGAAATAACTCGGACAAGAATGCTCAAAGGTGAAATATATACTATCTGTACATGTAATAAAACAGCCATAATGCAGTCTAAAAATCAGTAAACCAGAACAGGCTTACAATTTGCACATCTCATTTTAAGCTTCCCATAAAAATTATTGAATTCCAGCCTGTCGCCATGGCTGGTGAAAGACAATGCGGACATGAAGGTAAATAAAAAGGTAAAGAATGGACAGAAACCCCTTTGAAAGTTATTAAAATGGAACGTGTTGATAATATGTTCATGTCCCCTTGATAGTGAAGCAATCAATGATGTTTCAGTGAATTCAAGTCAGTGGTTTCTTAGATATAACCTGGATGAGAAAGCACATAAGTACTTTATATACTATATGTACATAAACATGCACTAAAGGTGGCGTACTTAAGTGAGCAGAAAGCATCAAACCAGAAAAATATTGTAATATGCGCATCTTCTGTCATTTTCAAATACGTTCGTGTTCGCTATATTTCTCAGCAACGCGAGACTAGAATTTAACAAATCTTTATTGAAAGCTTCTTTGACCATTTTAGCTATAGGACAACACTTTATATATATCCAAATGGTAGTATTTGTATAGGAACTCTATTGTGACATGAGATTAACTTCAGTCAGTTGATTTCTTATTTTACACACAGATCCTGCAAAAACTGCATTAGTTCTCATTCACGTGAAGGACGGCCATGCTTTGACTAATACAAATAGTACCAGCATTCTTACAGACGAGAAGTTCAAGGACTTAGGTGGAATATTCGACTTGGCATACGTATGTGGAAAAGGCATTTACTCATGTGCAATGAACGATGATGCTGCGGGTGGCATTTGCAAGTATATAAGAAGGAGCATGTCCACTGAACTATAGGTTTTCTACGTAAAAAGTGAAAAGGAACTTCAGGCAATGACCCATATGCATATATAGATAGTTAGATTTATTTCCGTATATCACAGATATACAAACATGGTTAAAATATATATATACAAATATTTTACGAGAAATGTATTGCATGATTACACTACATTTTGATTAGTCATAACCAGAGACTTCAGACTGTTGCGATATTCGTATCGACTGCCTTTTCTCAAAACTGTGGTAATGTGATTATTTCTTTATATGCTTCTACATATATTGCCTTTTACGCATTTGTAAAGCATTATTGTCTTTTGTTTTTATGTATGCATAAGCTGTTTACTTGTTCTTGAAGTATGTAACAATGTATTAATCAGAAAGGGTGTATATCATTACAGTTATTAAACTTTACTGAGAAAGTTCTTTATCCGTAACGCTGTGATATGATTAAGTACGTTCTTAATTCAAGTTATGTACTGGTAAAATGGTCAGAACGGTTCGTCAAACCACGTCCAGATGCACACATTAAATCAAGTAAAGATACTCTTAAATTACTTTTCATGGAACATGTATGTTTCAACATGTATGTTAAATGGCACCATAGTAACTCACGATCAAACAAAATTACGATCTATCATTTTATAGAAATATTTATTTAACAGTGTAACCGTACAATGTGTAACCGTGTTTAACATGATTACATGTACCAATATAAATGTTCAATGTTATGCTTGACCTTGCCAGTGCATATTTTACTATAGCTGGCCCTTCTATGGCGTGTTTTATCAAAGTCAACTGGTGCTTACTGTTGCTGTACATAATTTAAAAAAAACTCTCAATGACAACGCTTTAGGTAATTCTTAGATTATTCAACATATAAGCAGCCTCATCTATTTTGTATTAACGTTGGAAAATACTTCTCCTGCCCTTCTCCACCCTTAACCCTTACCAAGTTGGCAGAGAGTGATTCTAATTTTCGACCAAAGCGCGTCGATTCAGTCTCATGCCTCTGTATGCTTCCGGATAGTTTAAGTGAACATTCCTTTGTTTAGTCAATGGTTTATAAAGAATGGAAGGTTTACGTATGTGATAAGTTTCAGTGTAACAAATGAAGTATAAGAATTGTTTTTGAAACTGTGGCAATGTTTAAAATGGGTCATAGTGTAAAATAAGTCAATAATTGTGACACGTTTCCACCATAGATGTTAGTGGGATTAAAGAAGAGTATTTAGATAAATAGTTTGTGACAAAATTGTTCCTACATGTACGTATACAATGTTGACTATTATAATCGCCTAATTGCTATCGTTTGTCTGTCTGTCTGCCTGTCTACATTCACACTGCACATACTCCAGAGGCCACATTTAATAAGCAATCATCGTAAATAATGGAAAGAATGATCGATAATATCGATTTCGAGTAACATTCTGTTCATACGGGATCAACCTTACGGTCACTAAATAAAATATGCTTGTGTACATACTGGACGTCACATCTTTGACCTTATTCTTGTTAATTTCGCTCCGAAGATTTTTTTGTGTCGCCCTTTCGGAGAAAGGCGATACATAGGGATCGCCTTGTCCTTCCGTCGGTACGTCCGTCACACAAACTTAACGTTAGCTATAACTTTGCCATTTCTTAAGATTTCTTCATCAAACTTTACGATTGTATTGCTTATGACATAAGCGCCATGATGCCGCACAATTTCGTTGGTCAAGGTCATATTTCATAATTTGACAGAGTTATGCCCCTTTTTGTACATAGATTTTGTCACAAAATTATTGGTTATTCTGACAAAGTGTAAGAGGGCGACACAAGTGTTCTACTAAACACCCATCTAGTCTTATATGAAATTCGTAAATTGGCCAACTGCGGCCACCAACTTGGTAACTACGCCTGATAAATTATCAAGACCGTGAGTATAATATTAGATATCACATTTTTATCCAGTCTTCATAATGTCAGCATAGAACGTTTATCTCAGTTTCATCTTCGACAGGTTTGAAACTGGATAATACGGTATAAACGACTAGATCACGGAGTCAAATATATAGAAAACAACTTATTTCTACAGTCTGCTGTTGACATGAACTTTAGAAAACTTGCTCATGAATTGTTTTCTTATAATAATTCTTTCTGTTTATTTCAAGCGGTCATATTTGACAAAAAAATGTCAACATATTCCTGTAGCATCGTATGAACACTCTATTAATCACATTTGATCCTATCTGGAAAATGTTGTTTACAATATTTTTCGTAAAATATGTTAAGTCCAGCTCACAACTTCAGTTATCTGGGGAGGCAGACATACGTGTCAAGTAATGTCAAACATTATGTGTAGCCACAACTTTGACTCAATTTTCATGAAACTTATATTGAACGTTTGTGACAATACAATCTAAATGATAGTCAAAACTAGGTCATCCAGATTCAAGGCCTAGCACACTGGGTCAGATAAAATGGAAACTGTATTCACACTAAATAATACATTTTTACTCTGTTTTCATATAACTTTGATCAAGCATTTTGCTCTGATAAACTAAAGCAAAGCTTTAAGCTTGGTCATAAAAACTAGGCAGTTTGTTTGATTACTAAAATAACCATGTTTTCATTTTAGATGACATATTTTACCCGATATTCAAACTTGCTTGTTCAAGTCAAAAATCAGGCCAAATACATGTGTACAATTTAGCCAAAAATCAAAGCCGCAAACTTAAAAGCGTACAGTTTTAGGATAGCACTTTCGTTGTGATCTTCGTAAAATAACTTGCATTTTCTGTTGAATGTATTGTCTTACTAGATCGAAACTGGACCGAAACTACATGTAAGTCTTATGGGTAAGATACATGTAACATGAAAACCTTATGCACATACTGTGCCATTTATTTCATAACACTTGCTTAGGAAGATGACTCGATATAATTAATGTCAAGTTTGAAACTTGGCTAAATTGTGGCAAAAGCTAGGAAAATAGGCATATTTTATGGTGTATATAAAACATCTTGAGAACAGCGTCTTTACAGTAAATATCGCAAAGGTTATCTTCTTAATATTGGCGTACATTATAATATCAATGTATTTTGGTAAAGATGGTTATTGCGTCATATTGGGTAAAAAACTATGTAACTAGGTCATGTTCATTTAAATATCACTACATGACACAAGTATGATTTAATTTTAACTTAACGTGTTTGGAATGTTTGTCTTAACAAAACTGAAGGACAGTTCGAAATAGGGTTACATGGTTAGGATATTTTAACTTTATGGACTAATGAGAGATATTTTTGTATATATAAACACGTTCCGATTGTCATTTTGGTCGAAATCACTATTACTACAACTACAAAGATAACTCTCATAAACTCCAGATAGGAAAGAGGTCTTCCGATACAAGTAAGTATGTAACAGTTTAAGGTCAAATTATTGTTACTAAATATATACATCTAGTAACTGTTGCAAAAACTGATATAAAAATCTAGAAAATGAGTTTAATTTAGAGAGGCATAATCTGACCAAACGTTATGTGCAGCTAGCCTATATTGAGACCTAGGCATTTAAGTCAAACTTCGTGTATAGCAACCTAACATTAAAGCCTAGCTACAGGCGTAGAAGTCAAGGACATTGTTACTTATCAAATATTCCTTCCATTAAATTACTCCTGTCAGAAATAGGATATCATGACAGCTGATATGTTACATGTTGTAGACAAAGACTCAGGCGAATTACAGTCACTACAACGGTATATACATCTTGGGTTTGGAACAACATGTTCGGACTTAACCGATAGTAAAGTTATGCGGAGACCTCGATGTCAACATCAATGTTTCATTTGCTTAAAATGAAATTGATCTCCGCTCCATTTCTCTAGTCAGAAATGAGATATTGCGATGTGAGTTGATGTGTTGCATGATGGGGTTAAAGTCACTCTTACTGAAACTATAGTAACAACTGTGGGCTTTTAACGCGAGAACGGATGTGTATGTAAAGAAAGAACTGACCACTTGTTCAAGTTCTAAAATGAAACATTCAATTATCCAGTCAGGATTGAGATAATGCAAATGCTCTTTGGTATGTTGTATCCAATTCACTCCACTAATATTTAAATCTCTCTTAAAGAAAATAAGTCTCCAGCGTATAATTTTATTTTGAAATGTCATGTTGTGTTAAAACTTTGTAAAATTAAGCTTAAGAGGAGACATTGATGCTCGAGTAAAATTAGACAGTAAAATTGTAAACTCATTTCCAATTAGAAAAATTCTAATGTTTTTTTTTAAATGAGTGATTGTGAAGAGACTTGGAACTTGCATTTTTATGCAAAGTCTTTGCAACTGGAAATAAAAGTAAAATTATCAAATTATTTGTTACCGTTAATTATATCTGTGACGTAAAATATTACGTAACCTGGGATTATGGCAAGGTAAGGACTTCTATGAGGACGTATTTGTTTGGTGTAGTCTACATAGTTTTTGTATCTGATTCTATTATTAATCTTGTCCTTAAAGCTGTGCACTCTCAGACTTTGGTGAAATAATAAAATGCTTCAACATTTACTAAAACGAATAGTCAAATAAAAAGGTTACAGTACAAATTCTTGTTCAGCATATTTGTTTATTTGAAATTTTGCGTTACCAAATTATAAAGCTTTACAAAAACTTTTAGTGTAGCGGTGTCGTACAAACAGGCTCAGAAGATCTTCTTAAATTGCTTCCTAGATGTCTTCCTTGTGTTGATTCCAGCAATTACGTTTACACATTTAAGTATAGTATTTTTTCACTGGAAACTGTGAACGAGCAGATTGAAGTTCAAACGACTTTAGATGAGCAGCATAGGTGGTTCATTATAGTCCTCTTGTTTCGTGTTTCTGGAAAATATATGCATTTAACTGTGAAATAAAGTTGTTGGTACAATTTTTTAATTTTAAAATAGGATCGAAATCATTGTGTTGCCCTTTCGGAGAAAAGGCGATACATATGGATCGCTTTGTCCGTCGGTCCGTAGCAATTGTATTGCTTATGACAAAAGGCTCATGGTGCCGCAAAAATGTGTAGCTCATCTTAAATTCGACAGAGTCATATCCCTTTTTGTACTTAGTTTTTGTCACGAAAACTTAACCTTGGCTATAACCTTACCACTTCCAAAGATTTCTTCATCACACTTTCACATTACATTGCTTATGACATAATTTTGTAGGTCAAGGTCTTATTTGACAGGGTAATGCTTATTTTGTACTTAGTTTCTGTCACGTTAACTTAACGTTGGCTATAACTTTGCCATTTCTTAACATTTCTTTATCACACTTTTAAGTTGCATTGCTTATGACAAAAGGCTCGTGATGCCGCCAAATTTTGTAGGTCAAGGTCATATTTGACAGAGTCATGCCCCTTTTTGTACTTAAATGTTGTCACGACATTATTGGTTATTCTGACAAAGTGTTAGAGGGCGACACAAGTATTATACTGAACACCCATCTAGTATTGAAATAAAATGCTTACGTTACGAGGCCTACTGAATTTAGTATTTGTAACTCTATTTCCGACCGACCGATTTAAAACAATAGACAAGACAATACTGTAATTACGTAACAACACATTTGCTAAAAAAGGATGTTTGTGAAGCAATCGATGATCAAGTCGAACATATCAAGTTAAAAACCTTATAGAGTAAGAGGTAATTGCCAATCATAATGCAAACTAGAACTATAATTGAAGGCGATGAATGCAATCAGAACACCGCACTGACACAATATATACTGCATGTAGTAAACGTTTTGTATTATCAAGTAATAACAGTGACCGAAACCTAAACCATGCACAACTGTGCATGGTACTTATCACTTCTGTGAAATATCATTAAATTGTGACAAGGAGTTTTGGAGATTACTATCTCGAGTCCCTATGGCCTTGACATTTGACCTGGTGACCATACTCATGAACCATGCACAACTTAGCATTGTACTTTCACTTCTGTAAAATATCATTGAATTTGGACAAGGTTTTTATGATAAGATTTTACTATCTAAAGCCCTGTGAACTTTATCTTTGAACTAGTGACCGGACTACGTTTTAAGTTTTAATTGTTTGATGACTGGCGACCCTAAATTATCCCCCAAGGCAAACAAACAGACTGCTTATAGATGAAGTTTTATAGCGAATCCTGGTCAAAACGTAAGCCCGAGTTGAAGTATCGTCTGATAGCTCCCTTGCAAAGAGTTGTTGGTTTTATAAAACCATTGCCGGTATGTGCTGTGGGTGCTTTTATACTGTACATATATAAAATTTGAAACGTCACCCCTGAAACCATACGATCTGGTTTTAAAATAATGATTTTTAATTTTCAAACTTGCGTTGTAACGTTTGAAGAAAGAACAAATATTGCAGTGGGTCTGAAAAATATTGCCTGTAATTATTGTAATTGCAATATGGTAGAAAATGAATACCATTTCCTGTTAATATGCGTTCATTATACAGATTTACACAAAAAATATTTGAAACCTTTTTATTATACTTGGCCAACGTTAAATAAGTTTGATACACTAATGATGTCAAGAAATA
>JAUMHA010407803.1:0-10897 GCA_032359765.1 Saxidomus gigantea | reverse complement strand
TATCGTATGTTTAACATGGGACTGTTGAACCGTCCAAATATGGAAAAAATACAGGATTTTTTGTACGCACGTGCGTCAAATATGGTTATATATTGTAAGGTCACGTGTTGCAAATAAGCGTTCACGATTGGATAAATAAAATGGATATAGAATAAATAGGTATATAAAAGGCATGAAAATATTGATACATCTGCAGAATTTGACTCAGTCTTTTTCTTTTAACTTGTTAATGCGCTGCGTAGAGTTCAAATCATGCATGTGGCAATGAAATGATATTTAACGCTGTTGTGTATATACGGAACATTCGATTGGTTCAATACTTTGCAAATCTCTATCAAAATACAAGTTATGAAGAATTTATACACATTATAATCATTATTTGTGATGTTTTTGATTCCATTTCGTGGTATAACGACGGTATAGTGGTAGAAAATCTGAATGTCCAATATACAGTTTGCCATGTACATTCGGGGGATATTGGATATTCGAATAAACAGGTCAAAATCAACCCATACGGAAGTTCGCATGTCTGCAACTTTGATGAATAGAACTTATAGATATACACATTATAATCATTATTTGTGATGTTTTTGATTCCATTTCGTGGTAGAACGACGATATAGCGATAGAAAATCTGAATGTCCAATATACTTAACGGCGCTAAATCAGATAGATGCTTGTTTTATTATGCCATAAATTGGTTTAATCCGGATATTGATAATTAGGGGGTCATAAAACTCCCTTGTTGGACATTTTATTACCTTGTTTTGACAAACCTACCTCCTCCTCTTTTTATGAACAATGACAACACAACAGTGATATGTTAATTAAAAAATCTTGGATTTTCTTTTCATATTTTGTTCGAGATGTTTTAGTATATAATTAACGTGCATAAATAAAGTATCAAAACTATATTATATTTACGTAACTTGGTGATATCCATAATCATTGTTTAAGTTTCACTTCTATATATATGTTTTTGTTGTTTAGAGTCCAACTGTCAATTTTGTGGTCAAGATCTCAGAAAACTGCTTTTGCGCACAGTGAACATGTCATTACAAATGTTGCTGTGTCTTGATTTAAACTGACGGTATAGCGATAGAAAATCTGAATGTCCAATATACATTTTGCCATGTACATTCGAGGGATATTGGATATTCGAATGTACAGGTCAAAATCAACCCATACGGAAGTCCGCATCTCTGCTCCTTTGATGAATAAAACTTATAAAAAGATATATTATTAGCACTATTTGTTATTTGCTATGTGTTGTTTTGGGTCTATTTCGAGGTGTAACGATGGTACAGGGATAGAAAAGCTGAATGTCCAATGTAAATTTTGCCATGTACATTCGAGGGACATTGGTCATTCGAATGTACATGTTAATATAACACCTGGACGAGGTTCGCCGCGTGTTTCGTGCTATATGATATAGCTCCCCATGAAAGTTTGGGTTAATCAATCTGAATATCCAATCTACATGAGGAGATGTAGATTGGATATTCGAAGATCCCATATCCAATATTTTTCCAACTTAACGGCGCTTGATAAATGCTACCAAATTCTCTGCAAATCTCTCATGTTTGTATGTGACGCAGTTACTTGCTACTTGCTTGATATTCTCTTCATTTTATGTATGGCAGTCAGCTAGCGGTAAACTATGATTCACATGCGAACTAGTTGTGTCGAATTTTGTTCTGCTTTTGCATATTTTTCACTACGTACAATGGGTCAGCATTTTGAAAGTTTGTCATTGTTTGGGCAGAGTAAGTTTTCTCATTATTTAATAAATAAGGACTATGTGTTATGGCCGATTGTACAAGAGGGTTGTTTGTCACTGTCAATACGCCCTGATCGTAAAGATAATTATCATAATACTGTATCAATTTGTTACTATATACAGTCAAACCTGTAATAAAGACAAACCTGGGAATAAAGACAAGTAGGGAGATCACACTGCACTATTCATCTATCTTAGAAACACCTGTGAATAAAGACCACCTGTAAACCATTGTAGTTTCCCATCAGTAGTGTTTGTTCACAGGTTTGAATGTATAGTTAAATATGTTTTATTTAGAATTGATACACACAACTGGTTAAGAAGGTTACCAAGGTAGCGCACTTTTTTCCTTGGTGGATGTTTTTTTTATTTTCGATTTTTACATCAAAAGAAATGAAATGAACATGCCAACAGAATGAATAGAACATGGCTCTACCATTTTCATATAAGTATTTTTATTTTGCAATATTAGTAAATTCATAGAGATCATAGGACTTTAAGGTCCTTTAACATTGCTCTTACTTTAACTTGATATGACAATCTAGAGACCTCCAGCCATTGAAAATAGCCTTATGTAAGGGAAACAACTACTTTTTAAACGTTGTGTTCATCTCAACAGACATTATAAGTCTAGTGTCCCTTGTTTAAGTGTGTACTATAGGTATACAATACTAGCTTTACCATCTTTAACACATGTATGTATGTGTTGATCATACCACAATCGTATGTGTTGTTTCTTTATATCTTACCTTTATTAGATAGATTTTCTATTCAACCATTTTCAAAAAAAGGTATTTATTTACAGTTTTTTGTAACAACTATTTACATCATGTTTCTCAAAATGTAGTTAAATTTATAAAATATCAAAATGATAAATGCGTTTATTGCTATACTGTTAATTTATATGTCACCAATTGTGTGTAAATACATTGTGAAGGCCAATTTATAATGTTGGTAGAACTTGAGGCCCAACCCTTTTGCAAACTTCGTAAATTTGTACTTTCTTTATGAACATGTATATTTTGCAATAAAATATGTTTAAACTAACTGATAGATATAACTTGTAAATTTACATACAACTTTCTCTGTCCATGAAAAAACAGGCAAGCACGGTTTTACGCGAGCGTAAAATGGCTGCTATAGCAAGAAGACATATTTCTTTCAGTTGTTTCATCCTGTCATCAAGGTCAAAATAAGTAAACGAAATAAGAGCTATTAAACTATAACAAGCCATTTTTGACACAGTAGCTGATTGTGCAACAAGTCTTCATCCGATATTCAGAAACCATCTTAGGTGACATAATGTTTCTGGAAAATAATTACTAAATGAATAAGTGAACCCTCTCAAGTTTTTCTTCACTTCAGGTTGAACAGAGGTCAATGAGTTTGAAGGCAACTTTGTTCCTATTAATTCTCTGTGGAGAAACTGTGGCGGGACAAGACTCGTGAGTTGCAACTTTTAGTTTGGGAATTTAATTTGTAAGAAATCATTCACCCACAAAAACTATGTGACTGTATGTTTTAAAAACGACCTGATGATATAGTGTACAGTCTTAGTGCCGTAACAGAGTATTCTTTAGTTTTCCAAGTTCTTTATGTCACCAAACGTAGTGAGTGAAATAGCGTAAGGACTAGAAATTACGGCATGTCGCAAAAAGAAACACCGCAGGAATCCGTAACCAAGAACTTGACAACGTAAGGGCAATGCACAAAGATAAAGTTAGCTGGGACTATACCCCGTTTTATTTGTTAATAAATGAAAAACTTTACATGAGACATGCGATAGACTGAAAGGATCTATTGAATAATCTAATATACTAGATGTTTTTTTGCTTTTTAAATGCAGATATATATTAGGTCCAGCAGGACCACGGGGGCCACCAGGACCACCGGGACGCCCTGGAGGTTATGGACCACCTGGCCCACCGGGTCCACCAAGCGAAGGGAAACAAGGGCTACCAGGACCGCCCGGGCGACCGGGACTACCAGGACCAGTGGGAGTGAGAGGACGTCCTAGACAAATGGGACCGTCTGGACTAGCTGGGCCGACCGGACCAGATGGGCCAGCCGGACGGCCAGGGGATCCAGGACCACCAGGACCTCCAAGCAATGATGGACGTCCAGGACCTCAAGGACCTAGACAAATGGGACCCTCTGGACCAGCTGGGCCGGCCGGACCAGCTGGGCCAGCCGGACGGCCAGGGGATCCAGGACCACCAGGACCACCAGCACCACCAAGCAATGTAGGACGTCCAGGATCTCCAGGACCACCGGGGTGGCCGGGACCTCCAGGACCACCAGGATTTTCAGGGACGTCAACGCCTCCAATAACAGCGGGACTTCAGATCCAACAACAAGGACAACAGCTAAGACAAGGACCTCCAGGGCCACCCGGATTTCCGGGACCTCCAGGACCACGTGGGCCACAAGGACCTCCTGGACCTTTGGGACCACAAATACCAACAGAAACAACAGCAGGAGATAACGTGCCTGGGCCGCGCGGGCCCCCGGGTCCACCTGGACGATTAGGACAACCAGGAAAGCCTGGTAGACCTGGCTAACCAATATGTATTGTTTTAACATGATTGCATTTATTAAAGCTGGAAACATCGAGTGATTAATGAAAACTGGAATAAATTGCAAATTTATAATATATTCTAAAATGTTTTACAGCTTTTGCAATATAGAAACACAATACTTGTTAATACAAATACAACATACACATTATATACTAGCATGTACATTATGTTTCTGGTAAAACAAATCAATTTTAAACCTTTTTTCAATTTGATCACAGGTAATAAATATATTTCCTGCATGTTGTATTTCTATCACTAGTTTATGCATACATGTATTTCATAAGATATAGATGATGAGATATGTTTTCTATTTATTTTTTCTTGTAAATTGCTTTCGCTGAATTCCTTAAAGGTCAATTACTAAGACCAAATTGATTTTTTTTTTTAAAATCTGGAATTGTAACGTGCGTCTTCTCAGGAGAAAAGGAGAAAAAATATGACATACTGCATCGAATATGACCATATTGTGTTGAAAAAATTGAGTTTCACCAAAGAATTAATTTATTAAAGTTTGCCTTTTCAAAAACGAATTTCAAAGTAGGTTTTCAAGTTTTCAAATATCTTTGTAATTTTCCATAAGTCTGCAAGAGAGAGGCTGTAAATAGGTTGTACATAAATAAGCATGTCTATTTTTAATTATAGTTGAAGGAACTTCACTTCTAATCATGTGCAACGTATGACTGTTTACAACATGCAATAAATCGAAAGTAGGACAAAAAGACCATCCAGGTTAATCTAAGGAAATACAAAACATTCACTCGTTTTTCTGCAGCTGTATTTCAAACAGGGAAACTAGTCCACGGCTATTGTAAAGTTTTAGATGCTAGTTTCAAACAGTACTTTCCTGTTACTATTTCAGATTTCAAAGAAAATCGATTTGGACCTTTAAGAACACTAAAAGCTGATTAAATGATTTGGGAAAAAATCGCTATTTTAAAACACTGAAATTTCCAAATTTTAAGAGACAATCACTTCAGTCTTTTATTGTCTACTCTACTGTCTGATGTCAATACATGTTTATATAGAAAAGAATACGATTTGCTATAATAAAACTTAATTTGTACGGTATATGTCACTTGTAATAGACAAATGCCCCTGAAGAGGTGTTTCACAGTCTGTGACCTTGGCCTTAAAGATCTGAACACGGTACTTACGCGCGACACTTGACTCTCAGTATCTCAAACTCGCTTACCTTGAAATTCCGTTTAAGTCGAAGAAGTTATGAAGTTCTTTCAATTTTCCTTCTTTATTAATTTACTTCAACTTCTTTTTAAGACAAGACTTGACTTACCGAGACTTCCGATATGCCGAAAAGAATGTCTGTCCCGCCGATCAAAATTCTACTGTATTTTCAATTCGTTAAAACGAGGGGCGAAGGTCACCGACGGTGGTTCATAATCAAGAAGAAATGTCACTTCATATGTGTCATAATTGCTATGGCTCCCACCTAATGGTGGACCTAATTGATTTTAGCTGTCTATCCGTCAGTCTGTCAGTCTGTCAGTCTGTCACAAAAGTTTGACCACGCAACTCCCCCTACACCTGGATGAATGTTACTGTTACTTCACAGAAATGTTTAGTACCGATTGTTGTTATGCATATCGTCAGGGATTTCCGCTATAATATTGATTTTTATATGAGCTATTGGCCTTTGAAGATTTTGGCGTATTTATATCATATTAAGTAAAATCCTGTATGCGCTTCTCCTCAAATTCTTGCTTGATTTTCATAACACTTTGCAGAAAAATAAGTATGACGTCCTGTTGTTCATATTTTAATTCTAAATTATTAAAAAGTCACAGAGACCTAAAAACTTTTCTTTAGTACTTTTAAAGTTATGCTCCGGAAAAGAAATATCAATAAAGGCATACAATTAAAAAATGAGGCAACATAGAATTATGGTTCTTATGCTTTCACTTTCTCTTCTTCCTCTCTAAGTACATTTTTTTACTGAAATTTGAAGAAATTTCCTTCAGTACTTTTCGGGTTATGCGCCGGACAAGAAAATATTACAAAGGGGGTGATTAAAACTTAGGCATGGTAGAGTTATGGTTCTTGGGCACTACACTTTCCTTCATTCTGCTATATCATTGTATGAAGGTCGTTTGTTTGTTAGATGTGCATATGGTCCAACATCCTTATTCAAGGTATATATGGTGCGACCTGTAGAGAGACGGATACAGATACAAGGGAATCCGGGTACGAGACCCTTGCTCCTTTACGAATAGACCTCTTGGTTCTTTTCTACCTGCTCGGTGTATACCACCGATACACGTGAGACTACCTCTAGGTTTTAACCAGTTCATCTCTAGATGGGTGGGAAACACTGAAAAGTGTTACTGAAATGTCCAGTGCCCCGGCCGGGATTCGAACAGGGGACCTCTGGATTGGTAGTCCAGAGCGTGAACCACTCGACCACCGCACCACCAACTCACTTGAAATTTTAGTTATTTTCTTTTATACTTTTGGAGTTATGATCCGGATAAAGATGTGGAGACGGACGGACAGATATACACCCCTACTTTTCTATCCTTAGGTGGCATATTCCATTGTATTTTTGGACTCCAGGTTTGTTTATACTAATTTATTTTGGCTTGATTGTGAATTGTGATTGTGTCCGCTTTCTGGAAAAAAACCAGTACTGGTGATATGAGGAACTACGATCGAGACCCCAACAGGACTCGAACCCGCAACCTCCGGGATGAGCGACATACACCTTAACCTCTACACAACCGCTCCCCGTAACTCCCGCTTACCACTTAGCTCTTTAGCAAAGGAAATTGAATGACCACCGTGCACACCCAGTGTGTGACTCTTATCCCGAGCTGGCCTAAATACACGGACAAAACTCACTGGATAATGATCACTTAAGCTTAGAGATGATACTACAACTGTCACATCTTTTTGGTCTGATGTGGTCGCGTTATGTTATCAATAATGCTCGAACTAGATTTTGTAACTCTTGTTGGTGATTTTACATCTGTTTTAGTCCAACATTTTCAGTTAGAATGTTCCATTTGTTGTTGTATTTGTTGATACGAAGTTAGTGTTTATGTCGCCAAACATATATGTCTCATAATTCAAGTGATCTGCATAACCAAACTGTTGCTTATAATGTTCAATCCAAGTCTGATTTGAGTTGGGTGGTCTGTAGACAAAAGTTAACAGAAAAAGGTTTATTATAATGGAACTTAATTTCCAGCCAAATTGATTCAATATCATTAAGTTCAATGTCATGTCTACGGGTATATGGAACATCATTCGATATGTCATATATTTCAATAAAACTCCTCCTTTCTTTTGACATTTTCTATCTTTCCGTTCAAAATTGTATTTTTATGAACAAATATGAATAACTACATGTACTAGTGTCCGATAAAAAAGTTTCAGATAATCCTAAAATCGTATTTGATGCATAAAATGATAGATGATATTTTATTTTGTCTAATTTGGGAAGACTGTGTTGAATATTAAAATGAACTGTACGTAAACCCTTCATAATTTCCCCAAATACATAATTATCATCAGCAGCACCGTTATTATAATTGTTGTTGTTGTAGTTCTTCTCCTTCTTCTTATTATTGTTGTTGTTGTTGCAGTTTTTGTTGTTATTGTTGTTGTTAACTTCTTTAATACTGAAATTATTTTGTCATCGTTCTTTGTCTTAAAATTATTTATATAGATTGTTAAATGAGCTGTCGAATTGAGAAATTTTGTTTCCTGAATTTTATTTCTATTTGCTGGACTTATAATATATGAGGTACGCTGCATTGTTTACAGTATTATTGTAGGATAAGTTACAGTATACGAATACATACACTCACTTCCAAAATAAAGTGTGCACTTTGTTTTCTATGAATTTCATCGACTACCTTCTGAAAGCGTATATATTTGGAACCAAAATTAAGATGTTTTTACGTACACTATGGCGAACATTTAAGAAGATGACAAATACACATGAGATATAGTGTGCGAAAATTGAAGCCGATACGTCTGCTAAATATTGAAATATTTAAAATTAAGGATTGTGCACACTTTCTTTTGGAACTGAGTGTATATATCAAGCAGCAAAAATCTTAATAACAAAATTACATAATAAAATCAGATTCAAACTGTGCCTGTGTATCACTAAACAAATTATGATCAACTTGAAAATTATCACCGAGTGTTTGAAAGTAAACGCTGTGGTTTGTTATGAAATGCCTATAAATATGGTCATGATAATAATAATATGGTTTAACTACACCCATGGAGTAAAATGTTCCTGTTTTACATGGCACAATGTAACAAATACATCTTTTTTTGTTGCAGTTGCAACACAGTTCTATTAAATGATCATAGATATTATTACTTCGGAAAATTCTTAAAGTTAACTGGATAGTTTCTGTCTGACATAGATTTCCTGCCTGAATAACTTACATTACTATGAGTCCTGTAATGGTCGCTATTTCTGTTTTCTGTTAAGTTCGTATTTATGGGTAATGTACACTCGCGGGAATAGTGGTCATATTCCCCGCAATGAACACAGTACATGTATGTCCTCACGTTATCATTTCGTCGTCTGATGTGTGAACTTCCGGTTTGTTGTCCAGCTGTTCGATCTCTTAGTCTACAGTCTTTAGTAGAGTGATTGTGCATATTACAGATATGACAATAGGCACGATTTTGATTTTGACTCCTTCCTGCTGCATCAGCAATAGAGATAATTATTTCCGCATGCGGGTACGATTTTCTCTTGATAATTGGAATGGCCTTGTTGATACATGAAACCAGTCTTTTTGTTTGAAAATTTTTAAAATGAAAGCTATCTTTAACTTGAAAGTTTTTGGCAACATTTCCATCCAATATGAAGGACTGTTACAGATCAATTAAGTTGATCTGCTCATTCCGTGCGAGTTGTTTAAGAGCGTCATTCAGCGGTACTACATCTTTATCATCTCTTGGACACAGCGTACACAAATACACATCTATTTGCTTTCGTTTCAGATTCCTTTCAGATATTTCAATTACACGTTGTAGATCTGTGCATGTTGATACAACGCTTCATTTCCTCCGACATAAATCACAAGAGAACTGCATTTTCGAATATCCCAGTTACTTTGTGCCAATGAAACAAACGGTGATTAGGCTCCTGGAATGCATTGTATTTCGATGTTTTGAGAGAGCCCGCGGGTGTTGATTCCCTTCAATGTGGAGTCGCCAATGAAAAGTGTTTTGTTCAGATTTGATAGCTGAAATTCACCATCATTGTTTTCATGATCAAATGAATTTGCTTGTTCGTTTGAGCTTGCTGGTGTAACCTCCGAAGAGTGGCCCTCTGTAGAGCAATTACCTCTTTACAACAACAGTTTAAATTTTTCCCAAAGTAAGGCTTCATAATAAATTTAACCTCTCTACCTCTCAACAACAACCAAAATCTTTGTCTCCCAAAGGGTGTTGCTCTGCAGAGGTTGTACTGTATGTTTGAAGGTGGTGTTTCTTGCGTACTCTCGGATGATTTGTTGGATGACCTATCGTGACCGAAATCTCGCGTAATTGAGATTTCGTTGCACGTGGAAACGGACTGTGTTGTTGCAATTGTGTTCACATCCGGTATGCTGTCTGAGCGAGGTATCTGTTTTGGTCCCGTATATCTTGTTGAATCACCTTTAGTATATTTTAAACCGACTGCAGACGGCGATGAACAATTTCCGTTTGATTGGACACATCACTGCTGAGTTTCTCCGTCTGGTTTGAGATTTCAGAAATTCCTGCATTCGATCGTCAGTCAGTTGTACCTGTTTCTTGACGCTGTGATTTGTTGACCATTCTGTTGATGTTTTCATATATTTGTTCAATGACATCTTTATTTCTATTAAACCATTATAAATTTGACCGATAACACGCATCGCATCATCATTAGCTGTTCGTAGATGCTGATTCAATCTTTTGTGTGAGGCATCTATTTAACTCTGAGTTGCCATGCCTGCGTTGATTCACACTTTTCATCAGTTACTAGCTCCACAACGTCCGGCTGTACATATGGTGATATGCAACCATTCGAGTTCACAAGTCTAGTATAACATCCGGTGTGATCGTAACTTTCTCGGTAAACAAGGTGGAATCATCATACATGACGTATCTATTTGTTTTCTCCCTAATGCATTAGCTAGAAACCTAATTTCACTTACGCACTATGAATATCACGTCGGGGGAACCCGCAGATGAAGTGCAATATACACGCCGGTAAACATCTGGAACTCCATATGCGGACAATTTTATAGGAAAAACAAGCAAGGTGGTGTCTCATTTTACTTTTTCCACAAACTCCAGAAGAATTACAGAAACAATTCGAATGCTATTCGACCCTCACATAAATTCCGTGTCTCTCCATTAATTTTGTTTGTTCGTTCGTTTCGTAATGACAAGAAACTTTGAACAAAGTGTCTGACAAATGTGAAATAAAGTAATCAACAATTATGAATGATAGTGGTTTTGTTGTTAATCGCATTACTGGCAATGTATGACGGAAGAGTAACCGAAATAAGCAGTTAGCTGC
>JAUMHA010407792.1:0-10898 GCA_032359765.1 Saxidomus gigantea | reverse complement strand
TACTGTAAGCAGACCATAGTTCATGTAGGCAGACAACTTCAGTTGACCTGGAATGAAAAATAATAATTCATTATAGCCTAAAGTTCCTTCATTTCCATAATTTCATTGATATACATATTCATCCATCAAATTGCATTTCTAATAATTTTTCTTACATTAAAAGATTTTAGTCAGCAACGTGCAATGTATTCCTGCAATTTTTCCTTTGGTATCAGTTCACTATACTATACTCACTAATATATAGATCACTAATATTTAAGTAGAAGAAGGCAAAGCTGTCTGTCGAGTATTGCACCTATTTATTCATACTTGTTCTACAGAAAATAGAAAGTCACCTTTGTTATGCTCCAATCAATATTTCAAAGATCAATATGAATGAACCCTAACATTATCATTTGTAGGCCATGATCACACTGACTAATTCGAATTGTTTATAGTCCCGATGGATCCTAGAATTGCTCCTCAGGTAAAACTCCCAAGACACCATGTTCACAGTGATGAACCAATGGAGTAGGATGGCATAAAAAATGCATTTTTAAATTCAGGTTTGAAAACGAAAAATTTCTGTTTGAGCCATACCATGACTTGTTCAAAGAGAAGCTTACTGTAAATTTACTGACTGAACAGTGAAAATCATGATCAGACTGCATTGATTCATGTGAAAGTCCTTGATTCTCACATACAATGACTGCTAACATAAATAATGCACTTTGAAGTAGAGCATTGTGTCTAAATCATACATAAAGAAATAATACGAACTATCAAATTAATATGTAAAATGAATGCTATCATTTGTCACCAATTATACATTTTCAAAACTTGTCCTTATTTAGATAGTACCATTAATTGTAAAGACTGACTCAATAGTTGATATTGCAGATCATGATGAAGTTGATTTACTTGTCTGGCCATCCAGGCAACTACATATATATTACAGTTCAATCTAAGGTGTTTTAAAAATCATATTTGCCACATTCATCAAGTGGTAGAAATAAGACTAGTAAGAGTAATTTTCAAGTGAAAGGAATGAGTGACATAAAAAATAAAAAAATAATTTATACCAAGTATGGAAGTTTCTTTTAATATAGTGAATTGACATTAAACTTTGACTCTCAGCTGTCATTGGTATGATACTAGGTTACTAGATCATTCTTTTGGTTGATGAAAAAACAGTCTTTATCATAGACTCATATCATGCATATGCAAGATTCAATTGAAACAAAAAGCTATAAGTATTAATTCAACTTTATGATAAGCCAATAATTGTAGGCAGTCTTCTTTCATTTTTCTACTTAGATTTTGAACATGTTGAATTAAAGATGCAAAGCCACAAGTAATGAATAGCCTTTCCTGAATATAAATTTCTAAAAATATAATTTTACTACTACCCAGATGTGCAACGGCAAAAATCAGGGCCAGCTATGGCATTAGCCAATGCCAACATTGGCTACAAAAATGTCAAATTGGCTCAAAAGAAATTGAATTGGCTACAACTTTTTTAAGTGCCACATGGAAAAAAGGGCTCAAAGGATGGGTGAGATATAGCCCTGGAAAATTATCAAAAAGATGTTCATTTTCTTTTTTGACTGAATATTTTTCTTAACTACCTGTTATCATTCCTCAAATCAATTTGCCTATCAAAAGAAAATATGATATTTATTGTGACATTCCGTGAATACAAGGAAACTTAATGATTTTTAACATTACAGATAGACCATCTTGAAAACAAAGTATGACCTAAAACAGCAGCGTATGACAGTCATGATTAATTCAGTCAATTTCTCCTGTTTCTTGCATCTTTCTAAATTTTAATTTTCATTATCAAAAAGCTAGGGGGTATGGTTATGTACATTTTAATGTGAATTTCATGTTAAATCAGTTCAATGCATCTCATTTTAAATTATACTTCTTGTTGCATAAAAACGCCAAGCACATTCAATGTTTGCACATGTCTGCAATTAGTGTATTACTGCTACTCAAAAACATTCCCAAGAAAGTATTATTTTCAGATTAATTACAGTTTTTGAACAACAGAAAATGAGGCACATTTTCTTTCTGCTAAGTTTTTAAACTGGTATTCAGTCAAAATGATGTAAACAACTCATTTAAAGGCTCATGGCCACTACGGATAATTACTTTTAGCCTGATGGAATTGCAAGACTAAGAAACTAGACCTATCACTAAATGTGATTAATACCCCCGAAAGACTGCTCTATAAACTGAGGAAGTTCGTAATAACAGAATACTGCAAAAAAAACTAAAATAGAGATTTTGTTCTTGGCAATTGTCAAGATAGAGTTATGGTTGCACCTCCTGTTAATGTGCTGGACCATTGTATTTAGTTGTATTGAATTCCAACCAGTAGTTTTCAAGTTATGCTCTGGACAAGGAAAAGTAACAAAGGGCAATAACTCTGTAATAAGTCAAGATGGAGTTCTTGTGCACTGCACTTCCTCTTATTATATATTCATACAATTTTGTTTTCAAGACACTTCCTAAATCAAGTAGATTAGTCTACAAACAGAAATGACTATTATACTCTTTCTTGTTTTCATATTTCATTTTAATAGGCACACACTAAATCTTTTTATTCAAATAAGTATTGCCACCAAACTTAGTTACCTATCTTGAATTACAAGTAAACTGAATGTATTGACTGTAGAAAAGGGCTCTCTCAAAATTGTTTGACATGGTTTTGTCATTAATATTTTCACAATTAAATATCATTGGTAAGCTTTTGATTTGACTTTTCTAAAACAATTCAATTTGATATATTTTGTTTGTCCACCAACATTGAACAAGTTGTTAAACTTGCCCACATCATGAGATCAGCAGTTGAAATATTTACTTGAAAATAAAATGGAAAACAGCCGAGTTTGAAACATGCAAACCCATGTATTGCATCAGCAGAAAGCTATTCTACAGAATGAATTTGTTTTGTAACCTAAAGATGTGTATTTTTACAATATATCAGTCTTGATAAGGTAATTAATTTTTAACATTTTTATAAAATATATACTTCATAATATTCGTAGGGTGTATTTTATTATTTACATTTAGTCAGATGAATTTTGCTAATGTTCATTCTATCATTTTTTCATACTTTTACTTGAGATACAATACGAGTATGAACTCTCAAAGGCTTCATGATGACGAACAGTGAAAAGTTTAAAATAGTTCAGTGAAAAACAATTATACTTTCTGGTGTTAAATCATACCTCAACAAACTTGCAATACACAAAGAAGGCTCAGATTCACCTGCACCCATGAGCATCAATTTACTAAGTATTGACTTATTTCATTCATAATTTTTCTTTCTTTGATCTAGCCTATTAGTCTGTCTACCTTTGGGCTTCTGTGCATATAGTATGAGAAATATAGCTGAGTTTCTTCAAAGCGATCTATATCTCTGATAACAAATTATTTTTCCAAAAATTAAGCACACCCAAAAAAGATGATCTTTGCATAATTTACAAAAAAAACTGATTTCACCCAAATCCAATACAGATACTATTGCTTTCATCTTATTCTGCTTTTTTGATTACCTCAAGTACGTTGCTATGAATTATCATTACTGTAATCATTATGGTGACCTCTCACTCAATCTATGGTAAGAACAATAACTATATAATTCAAAATTTATTGTCACACATCATCATCACCATCATCATCATCATCTACATATTGACACAATACAATTGGCAATACCTATGTATGAATATCAACAGAACCATCATCATGAATTTGCTACATCATCATCATTTTTAAGCAGACAAATAAGTATGAACAATATCCAAACTGCAGAGTAGTTATCAACATCATAATCACAACAATGAAGTAAAGTTATCTCTACTTAAACAACATTTGCTACTCATCACCCAACATCACCAACACTTCTGGACAAAAATTATGTGCAAGGTGACAAAATATTTTCGAATCAAGTTACAGGGCACATATTTGTTTTGAATATTGTCTTAATTTTTATGTGAGCATTGCTCATGCATATTAAATTGTTGAAAAGAAAAGGTGCAACTATTGGAATGTCAAGGTTACTTTTTATTCTTATAAATTCAGTATATTGTAAAACAGAAGATGTTCAGATTACCAACCAAAAATATCTTAATTCTATGCTTAAAAGCATTTAAAATTCAGCTCATTTGCATAATTTATGCATAATTATGATATGATGAAATAATCGTAATTGATTTTCATATACATTACATTTCTGTATAAGTCCACTCTCTTTTATACATTCTTTCAGTTGTCAATATTTTTTTTTAATATTAACATGTGACATTTCAGTCCATAAATATTCATATTTGTTATTGAATACTTGTACTTGTATGATACAAGTATTCCAGTATACAAGCTTTTAGGTGGTACTAACATCAAAAGTGTATCTCTTAATTCAAAAGAGACACTTAATTACACAACAAATGTACAGACATTGACATAAAAATGTTTTAATTGGAGCAATTTACAACCAATGTTTCACCTGCAAAATATTATTTTACATACCTTTCATGAAGATGCCCCTCTTCCCCGACTGCCTAGACACTGTTGCCATTGTCTTAAAAATCCACACTAATAATATTCAAAGTTCTAAATACACTTATCCACTAAAATGTTAATGATCACAATTAAACACAGTTCAGTACAAACACTTTCTAGAATGACACTAAATCCAGGAGTCAGAATGCACAAGATTAATGTATGTAAATATTATCAAAGCACAATTTGTTTTGATTTCCTACTTTAATTTTTCCATTATTTATAGGTGTTGAAAATTGAGTTTTTCTATGCAAAACAATTAAAATTGTAAATTAAAAGTTGAGTAATTGTCTGATTGGCCATTGTATTAAGGTGGCAATATGCAAATTTTGAGATTATCCCTGATTGGCTGTAATTCCACATTCCACAAAAGGATGTATTATGCAAATGAGGGACAAGAACCAGTAGCTCTGATTGGCTGAAGGTAGCTAATCTTGTGAAATATGATTAAACATGGTAATTAATATTCAAAAGAATCTTACATCAACTGTACAGTAGTTAAGGAGAGTTGCCAACAGGTGTGAAAATTAAAGGTGTTGACAATAAACAAAGAGCTTCTGTCTAAATGCCAGTTAAAGGTGGCTAAATTTATGCATAATTTATTGAAATAAACAAAATTACCGGATATGTAGCCAAACATGTGCAAGAATTTTCCCAAAGAAAATAAAAATGCTTTGCTTTCTAAAACTATCTACTTTCATCACACAAATTTATTAAGTGCGGACTGAATTTCTTCCAAGAAATACATAAACTAAACTAATATGCAAGAAATGTAGCTGAATATTATTATTATCCCTTTGCCAACACACCTATATTACTTTAAATAAACTGGCAATATTTACACAATTAAAGCAGCTTTCCTCCAGATACATATTTTCAGTGGAAAATTACATTTACTGCAATACTGACCAAAGAGAATACATTACTCTTTGAGACTCGGAAGCTGGCAGCAAATTCAATCAAAAGACTGACATGCTGGAGGATCAATTGTCTCTGAACATGACAGTGTGCATAATATTGTGGTTCCATAACGTATTACTATGTTCAGATTGTTTATGATCACAAACACAGTATCGGATAAAAGACATAACATTATTCGGCCTGACTAGTTGTCTTTTAGTGTCTCCCGTCTGACTAGTTGTGATCAAAACCGCATAGGAAAATAGTTCTATACAGAACAGATACCTTGTAGAATCTTCATTTGGCTTTTCTTATAGATAATCAATTCATATATGGATAATAATGCTGTTGTCTTTTATAGCATTTGTTTGAATTATTATTCTTTTGTATGCTAAAAATCAGAATTCATATTTTTTGTCATATGGAGTCGGTGGTGGGGTCAGTGCAGTATGAATCGATAGCTAAATAAAGATTAATGTAACCTTACTTTTCGTAAAGCAAAAAGAGAGAAATTTACAAATATTTATCAAATAGATCAATATATTTTGAAAAAAGGTTTGAAGCAAGTTCTTCAATGATTTTTTTTTAAAGAGTGTTCATAATTGTTGACATGTTATTTTGTCTTTCCTTACTAAGGAAAGTGTGATATATGATATGTGTGATATATGTGTAGTTGTCAGGTAGTTAGTTCTATCACACCTTTCCTCTGCAATATACAGAAGCTGACACTGTGTTATTACAAGATGATGGTAGTTACATATACAAGCTACTGTCACCATGTTGACAGGTCAAATCCTGTATATTCCACAGTCCTTCCTCCCACATAAAAAAGGCTTCAACTTATCTGTCAAATAAAAACAGCAGGAAAATCTCTGACGCTACCCAATCCCAGTTTTTGCTAAATTGACAAGTTACAAGCCAAAGACTGAATTTATTTTTGTCATTAAAACTCATTTCATGTGAAAGCATCAATCTTGAAAATATTTTTTAAAACAAATATTCTCTGTTTATGAAATATCATTGATGGTGAGGGCTGTCTCAAGATATTGGCCACATTCTACAATTGGGCTGCGGGGTGAGGTCTGTTATCGTAAACTTAAAATACTCTAAATTTATTTTCGTTTATTTTTTGTCAACAAATGTATCAGTTCTGATTAAAATGTGCTTAAAAATAAAATCACATAATAGGCATTAAAATATATTGAAAAAAGACAAGGCTAGAACAATTACACCTTTTTCTTAGTACTTTTTATAAAACATACTCTAAATAGCATGATTTTCTATAAAAAAAATCGTTTCCAGATCAAAAGTACACATCAAAGCTTTGAAGTACATTTGTTTTTGTCACACTTTCTTAATTGTCTCTTAACATAAAATTATTTTGCAAACAAACTTTAAACCTTTCAGGACACCTGAATTAGAAAATTAAACAATACTGTAGTCAATTATTCAATCATTAATTGAATAGTATTATCATAATAACTAATTATTAAATACTTCCTTCTTTTATGTGCACACCAAACAAAATTAACAGGATTAAAATACCCTTAAAGTGAGCCAAACAATTAGTGCTAATTACCTTTTAATTAATGTTTAATTGATTAATGGGATTAACATAATGATCCATATTTTCTTTGATCTAATATTGTACTTAAATCACTTCTCATTTAAATGTTGATCAAAGAATTCCTTTTATAATTTTAATTGCAGTGTTTAATTCAAAGAATAGCACATGCAAAAATAAAGACAGCTGAAAATAACTAGGGAAAAAACATTTGTTTTGAGGTATATGAGAAATAAAATTAAAAGAATTCCTAATTATTCAAAACTGAGCAAAAATATTTTTTAACCTATACGTGTTTCTGACCAGTCTATTTTATATGCTTTATGAAAACATTTCTTGCCAATAAACAAGACCATTTATTACTATAATTTCTAAAAACTATAGAACCAAATTTTATGACACTTGAGTTAAGCAGGTACAAACATTTTCTAAACCTATACTTTGAAAACATAAATTTTTAAACACATTTGTGAGCAACTGGATGTGGCATATCAAAATGTATTATAACTGCCTATTATTGTACCATTTTGCACAGTTGCTACTTTGGTTTGTCCCAGGAGTGTTCCATTTACTCCTGTTTCAAAATAAACAGATTCACAAATAAGGTCTGTTTGTTTTTGCTGAATAAGCCAATATAACTAAACTTTATTATTCATAAGTAAACTTTATTATTCATGTAAGTCATATAACCCCATCAGTCACATAAGCCCATTCCTGTATCAGTCACTTTAAAGTAGCCATAAAATCCAACAATAACACACCAACCAACACCCAGCAGGTGGTTTTAAAACCCCAGCACTGCCCACTAGTATGGGGCCATAAAACCCCAGTAACCACAATACCACATCATCCTGCAGCCCAGGTGGTGGTCATTAATCACCATTAGTCTTTCCTTATTATTTTTTCTTTTAACAAAAGTACCGTAAATGCTTTATGAGAGAATCTGCCTCTACTGTATATTTCTGCTACAGCTACTTTAGCAGATATCAGCTTGCTCGCAGAACTTAAACCAGAATTTTTAAGTCCAGTCTGCCAAAAGTCATGCAAGAACTAGAAGTGTTTTTGCAAAGCACCCTCATACAAAACATGAAACTCGCAGACTGAAAAATAATAAGTGGCTAAATTGGATAGAAAACAATATTTGAATAATATTTTATACAGCTTATACACTATTCCAACAATTCATCAGCATTAAACGACACTCAAAAACAAATTAACAATAGAAGTTTTACTCACACCGTGTCAAAAACTATACAGAACGCCGGCGATGATGTGAACAGATTTATTTAATTAGCGACTTCGAGTTGCCACAGGTAAATTAGAAAGAATCAACGCTCTGGACTATCAATCCGGAGGTCCCAAGTTTGAATTCCATTCAGGCACTGGAAATTTCAGAAACACTTTTCAGTGTTTCCCACCCATCTAGAGATGAACTGGTCAGAAACCCAGATGTAGTCTCATGTGTATAGGTGCTATACATGCATGTTAAAGAACCAAGGGGTTTATTCGTAAATTAGCTAGGGTCTGGTATCCCGATTCCCTTGTATCTGCCTCTGTTTCTCTTCAACCTGTGCCTGTCAGGAGTCTTGGCAAGTTCACCGAGGGAGATATCCCAGGGTCAGCCATGACTATCAACATTTAAAAGGAAGATAACCCAGTGGAACTGTAGGTGTTCCTTGAGTTACCATGTTACTGATGCTTGTGTTATCCATGGTGATGTGTAGTCAAATGTAAAGGAAATATGGCCAGGACCGACAAGAGATCTCAAGTTATCCCAGGTTCTCAAGTTATTGATGCTCAAGTTAACAAAGTTTTACTGTATACTGTTATAAATGGGAAACAAATCAAGATGTTCTATCATCAGACCCTTTGACGGATTGACCCCAAATTATCATAATGCACATTTACACTACACACTGCTTCTTGCCAAGTTTTGTCAAAATCCAGTAAGCGCTTTAGACTAAAACCAGAGCAACTGTTATCATGCCCCTGTGACCTTGACCTTCATGGTACTGGCCCAAAATTATATTAAGCACAATTGGACTTCATACTAATAATTCCTACCAGGTTTTATCATGGCATAAAGGTGAACATGAACTGACAAGTTTGGGCAGATGGACAGAACAGTGGACAAACAACTTTGGGAAAAATACTTTGTCTCCCACTGAGAGTGGGAAGACATAACATTAAAGCCACCTTTTTTCTATATTTCTGAAATCTCCCTTTCTGTGAATAAACAAATTTTGACAAATTCAAAAGCTCCTTGTCGCTTTCAGAAGACACAAGTTTATCAAATTTAAAAAGAGCTAGCCATCTACAATAACATGCAATAATATTCCCTTGGACATTAGTTCCCTATGTTCAATTTTTCACAGACAGACACTAGCCCCATCATGATTTTACACAGGCAGACATTAGCTACATAATTGTTTAAAGTTAACAAATTGATTTAATAATGTTAGTAAGAAGTAATATTGAATGATTTTAGTTGAGTTTTTACTTTGCCCAAGCATGTACATTTTGTAGTATTGTAATGCCTTTTAAAAAGTGAAAGTAATGAAGGGAGATATATACGCCTGCACAAAATCATGAAGGGGCTAGTGTCATCCTGCACAAAATGATGAAAGGGTTAATGTCATCCTGCACAAAATCATGAAGGGGCTAATGTATGCCCCCATCATGAAGGGGCTGATGTCATACTGCACAAAATCATGAAGGGGTTAATGTACATCTGCACAATATCATGAAGGGGCTAATATCTGCTTGCACAAAATCATGAAGGGGTAAAAGTTTGCCTGTGCAAAATTGAACTTAGGTGCCAGTTAACCTAAATCAAAATAAATAGAGCTTTGTTTTTTAGTGTTGAAATCACACTTGTCTTAAACATTAAAAGAGATCTTGTAAACAATCTTATATCGATGCCTTTCATGATAACAAAACTGTAAGAATTATTTAAACCTGCATACAATTATTCAATTAGTTTATGATGTTAAAGAACAAAACAATTAAATATCAGTAAATAGATAATAGGTAATTATAATCTTGCTAGAAAGTATATTGTTCAAAATGTAAAACTGAAAACAATTCTTTATTTTACCAACTTGATTAATTTTTAAAAACACATTTAATTGGATTAAAATTCCATAAAAGTGTGCAAACCATTTAGCATTTATTACTGTTTGATTAAATAATAATATTAATGAAAAAAGACTTTCTTTCATCTTTAATTGTAAGAACAAACATTATCAAATTGAAATTTTGATCAAAGAATAATTCAAGAATTAATTGAAATTTAGTTGCTTATCAGGAAACTGTACATGTACCAAATATTTGCATTTCATTCAATATTTTATTGGAATTTTATACAAAGATAAATATTTTTTAAAGTGACTTTTCCGTTTTTGAATACATAAACTCTTTTAGTCCTCAGACCATTATAATTCTTTTCTGATTCTATAACCAAAACTATATCATAGATAACCATTTTAATGGGCACAGGGCGCTTTATTCTTGATGCCAATTAAAATATCTCCTTTGAAAAAATATTGTTTTTAATGACACTCGATTTTGCATAACGGCTTGTTGCTGCTATAACCTTTAATGAAAACAATGTAAGTTACGCATTCGCGAATTTTTCACACTGAATGTTAGCTAATATTGAAAATAATGAAAAAAGTGTATATTTTATAAGCCTTCCAGTGATATAAATAAAACTAGACCTATCACTAAATGTGATAAATACCCCGAAAGACTGCTTTATAAACTTAGGAAGTTTGTAGTAACAGAATACCTTGCAAAATAAACTAAATTAGAGATATTGTTCTTGGCAATAACTCTGTAATTAGTCAAGATAGAGTTATGGTTCTTGTACACTGCACTTCCT
>JAUMHA010407781.1:0-10898 GCA_032359765.1 Saxidomus gigantea | reverse complement strand
CGAGACTCCCCCACAAAGCTGACTACCATCTTCTGTTGAATCTCAGACAGACGTAACCCCTCTAGGGGGTTGGTGCTTGGAGACGTCTGAGGGGTAGGACTAGATGACGGCGTTGGTGCAGGGTTTTTAAATGCTGACTGAAACAAATAATATCGTTAAACTGTTTAAATGATCACCTCAGTTAAGCAACAAATTGCTTTTAACAGTGAATTCTGAAGTATGCAACACGCACCTGCAATATACCAGTCCTCTTATACGCAACAAACTACATTAACATACCACAATTAATGAATCCTTTGACTAGATGATAAAGACAGGTCTAACAGTATTGAAATTTAAATATTAACTTTATAATGAATGTCAATTCAATAACAATTTAAGTACAGCTGCTGTATGATATACTATTCTTTTTTAATATTTAAAAGGTTCACTTTTAGTTATCATCAACATGTGACAGTTGCTCATTGTTGAATAGCAATTTTGATCATTTAACATTAAAATCAGTGAGCAGTAAAGGCAGGCCAACTCATGGACTCTTCTAATCAGCTTCCAGTCTGACATAACAAAATACAATTAAATGACCACTCACTATTTGATTGGTGTAAATGTACAAACTGAACCTACCTGTATTTGGTCTGGAGAAGCATTTGTGATGTTTAACATGTCATTCACAATCAACATGCTGAAAATAAAATATCTTTATTTAGAATTTTAAGTGATAAAAAAACTACACTCGATAATCATTTTTCCATATACATGTACTATCAATCTATCTGTGAAACCGAGACAGTATGATAACCAACTTACCTGCTTCCTCCTGGAACGGTGACAAACGTCCTGCTGAATGCCCTGATTGGTTGTTTATCTGTCTTGCTATTTTCTTCTTTAAATACTCCCTGAACTGTAAAGCTCATCATTGCCGGCTGAAAAATTGACAAATATGTACCTCAGTCAAGTGAATCTTACAAATATTCTATTTATGTGCAGTTAGATTTTTACCTACGTGGTTTAATGTTTTTCTCAAACTTTCACCCCAGATGATCAACATTCAATCCCAACCCAGACCAACATTCTGCTAAAGTTTCATAAAATTTTAGAATTATAACACCTGTTAGCATGCTACAACAATTCTGATTGTTTTTGACTCAAGATGACCCAGTTTCAACCTACCCAAGATTTCATCAATACACTATTTTGACAAAATTTCAAAAGGATATAATGCAACCTGTTGTATGTAGCATGTTAACTAACATGTCAGCTAAATTTCTAATATAGAGTCGTCCATTTTTCTTTTTGCAAGGGATCATTAAATTGATCATTGCTCTGTATAAATATACTAATTGTGCTTTGATCATGATCTGCACTTATTGTAAAATCAGAGTAACTTGATGCCAAGAGGGTAAGGGTTAAAAGTGAAGTGCTGACAAATGACCTTTATCTCACCAGGCTTGTCAAAAAAAGCATCTCTGTGCTTTGAACACATATAGAACATTTGTTAAAGTGGAGATTAGTTCATACTTATTTATTTTAGCTTGATTGTGAAGGAAGCTTGAAGCTCATCCAGCTTGAAGCTTATCGAGCTCACTCTCAACTCTGCTTCCTGGAAAAACCAATACTAGTTTCAAATGAGGAGGAACGACTGTGACCCCAGTGGGGCTTGGACCCACAACCTCTGAGATAAGCAGCAGACACCTTAATCTCTACCCCACCACTCCCCTTATAACTTTCTAACTTAGATTCAGATCTACTGATAAAAGGTTATAACTTACCGACATAAAGTTACAGTCAACCATGAATGAATTTGGATCGTGTGTTGTCTTCGGTAACAAACATAACTGTGGCACAATATGGTTGCCTTTCTTCAACAATTTGTGCCTCCGATCTGCATAATAAAACATGAAAACAACTTTGAACACTTTTCTAAAACAAGACTCAATCACATCAAACATTTTTCTTTTTGTCATTCTTAATCATTGTTTCACTTCAATATGTACTGTTGATAAACTGACCATTGTTTCTTGATTTCGGAACTGATTTCCGCACGCAAGAATCAACCTACGGAAGCCAAGGGTCAAACTGCCAAAATGTCTTTATCCACTTGAAACATACCCAAGATGATAACTGTAAGCTTACATATCACACAAAACACAAGCTTCAGGAAAACTTATGGTCCTATAACATTGAAAACACCAGTATTTGAACTAACGAAAAGGGCAAAGAGTTCTGCATTTTGCAAAATTTGTAAATCATGCAAAATTTCCAGTTGCGGTATCCAGTTAATAATATTGTCATTACATGGCAAAAATATTGTGATAGAGCGAGAAGCAGGTCAGTTTGACACAAGTAAATCGCGCAGTCCATTGGAGTTTATGTTGCAGTTTTAGTGTTTAAAAACATACGCTGCATGTGTCAGAAAAGAGATTATGACAGACTTACTTGGATCTTTGTGCTGTCTGGTCAGGTTTCTGCTCTCATCAATGTATACTGTTAATGAACTCTGCCTACAAGTATCAAATACAAATTTCACTTTTCTATCATCCTTCAAAAAAAGTCTACATCTACCCTCCATCTTTTATGAAGAAAACAAACTCTTCATGAACTTCTGTTTTGCTAACAAATCAAAAGACCAGAAGTACAAAGAAACCTCGAAATCTTCTTCCAGAAGGCACTGTGATGTGAGGATTGGACTCCCTAACCTGGAAGCCAGGGGTTGGCATGCCGTCACCAAAAACTGGTTGTGACCTCTAAAATACCATCTGTTTTTGCCAGAACTACATGAAGCAGTCACTTGGAGAATTAATGTAAGTTTTATCAACATGAGCATGTAAGTAATGTAAAACAAACAGGTTTAGACAAACCTTGGGGAAAGTTGTCATTTAAAAGTTAAATTTTATTACTATTTTTAAATCTAGCCACCTCTTGACTATTGTAATATGTGGCTATTATCTTAAATAAGCTAAAACGGTCTTATATCAATAAAACATCCCATGTCATAATTACACCAATCCCTGGCCTTCTTGCTTCTCATTAGTTTACAGAGAGCGTAAATCTGTGATTGTACTTACTTGAACTGTTGTGCACCATTATATGCACAGGTCAGGGAGAACATGGCTTGATCATGGTATGCACCACCCAAGCCATTTCTGTCATTCGAGTCATACACAGTGAAAAAATCCTTCAAGAATTTAATAACTGGTCGCTGTACTTCAACATTTGGGAAGAAATTATTCTACAATAAATAGAAACAAAACCGTAAATATTATTTTAATCTGACAGAGAAAATGAACTATGATGTAGTATTTTCATGAGCTATCTGTAGCTGAAGTGGTTATTTACCTATCAACACTGATTTTAGTTATAATGCCAATCTACAGGTCAACCAGAAACTGTTCTCAGTAAAAGAAGCAAATAGAGAACTCTCTCATTCAGCTGCCAATCAATTTAAAAGGCTTATACATTTCATCAAGTCTGTTACTATGTAGCATACGGGGCAAGCAGCCAAGCATTCAACTTCCTGTTTACAACTGATAAGCCTATGGTGACAAAAGTAATTATTTATAGGCAGGTAGTTTCCCCAACCATCATTCCCGGTAAAGACCAGTACAAGACACCCATCCTCCAAAGGAAACTGTCTACTTCCTTGTATGAAGATTCAGGTAAGTAGCTGGGCTGTAACATACAACTCCCAATTAATTGAGGGGTTTAGCAATTTTAAGTCAGCATCATTAACCACTTGACTAGCAGGAGGAGAAGTATAAAATCTCTAGTGTAGTATACCTTTGACTTTGGAAGGTCTGTCCTTGCTTCGATATCAAATGTTATAGGTGGTGGCAAGTCATTCCCATCCTAAAATACCAAGAACAATAAATTTATTTCATGTCAGTTTTAACAGCTGTGCACACTTTGTTTCGCAATCTACCTCAATTCATTTTAAAGGAAAAACAAAAAACTTTATCTGAAAACAGAAGTAATTTGTCTATGAAAGAAGCAGTGTCAACTGAAAACTGAAAATGTGTCCTACAGACAGAAGTACCTCAGACTTCTAGTGTAACATACAGCTAAAGAAAAAGAAGTCAACTTAGGTCTAGATTTTAACTAAGGGCAAAACCATTACTTCTAGAAAGTACAACTGCATACAAGATTAATTATACTAACATATAATTACTTCTTCTGATTATTATTACTTAGATGTCTCTTAACACCATGTGAAATTTGAAAACAGCAATTTGATGGACACTAAGGACGTTTACTGTCGTTTAAAGACAATGCATTCCAAGGCACATTGAAACTTATTGACAAGAGTCTTCAAAACAAAGACTTTTTTTTTTAAGGAAATGTTTATAAATAAGTGAAGAGTGACACATAGATAGCCATATAGTTAAAAGCAAGTCTTTTATCAACCTCTAACAACTGAAACATAAAATAAAACTTAAGATTATAGCTTACCAACTTCAGAACTTTTGGAAATACTTTTCTCACAGCACTGAAACAAATGTCATATCTCTGTGAAAGCATATTTTTCGACAGCAGCTCAACACTTTTCTGGCCTACAGTCACAAAGTTTGACTTGTCCCACTTGTTCATATTTTTTAAGTTAAATGCAATAAAGTCATAACTTGTATAAAATACAGGAAGGGCTTGTGACAGTTTTGCCTGGTACATTGGGTATGCTGTAGTTACATATGAAACCTAAACAATTTGCTAGAATGTACTATTGTCATTCAACATTTCAATGTTTGTATCAACTGTCACTTATGAAAGATATTCCTTAATTTAAGACAGCATATTTACTGATTAGACAGTCATTTGTTCACACACATAAATGCAAGAATGAGCACAAACTAAACACTTATCCTTAAAAAGATACAAGATTGATTTCTTAGACAGTCTGACTCGATGTCCATTGGTCCGTTCGGAGTATAAACATTCTAGTTAGTAGTAGATACAAGAATGCCCCCTACAATCATGTGCTTCCAAAACAAGTTTGTATCCAGAGACAGGATTAAAATACTGGTTAAAAACAGGTTTAAATCCATATTTATTCACTGTTTTTATGATTTGCATGTAAGATTGTAAATTACATGTTTTAAAGATGCTTACATGCTTACACTACTGACAAAATTTAAAAAACATTTTATCCCTTTATTGATGGTTATACATGTACTTTTTGTTATTTAAACAATTTGTTTTTTTCTTCCTGAATTTTCTCTCAGCAGTATAAGAACAGTGTCAACAGGCATCTTTTGCTTCACCTAAAACTCTTTATCTAATTTCTTCCCCTAAATGCAAGATAATTTCTCATACATGATCCAAAGGAAATGTGGAAAAAAAGTACTGTTAGACACTTTGGCTTTGATGTTAATAGCCCTTCTCTGAGATATGTGATACATCCATGAACCAGCTGCCCCTGTATAAGTCGACGCCCTTTCTGGAACGCCATGACCCGTCATTGGTAGCAGACCTGTGTCTCATGGCACTCGTGCTTTTCTGCACTTGTCACTTTTGAACTGTTTCAGAGCAGTACCAATACAAAGAAAAAGTTCTTTTTTTTTTTAACATAGATTCCTTTCAAGCAAGTGCGAACCAGCTGCAGACAACATAACTTATTTTACCAGTATCAAACAGGGAGCATCTTGAATAAAGCCAGCCAACATATCAAAAAAATAATAAAAGTAATTTTGCGAAGTTGAGACACAAAATCATGTCTCCACACTATTAAAACATCCAAACTAACAAGGGGAGTAACTTCTGAAGTAAGATATCTCCCATGTTTCACTTTAGAACAATTTCATAAAAATAATTCCATTTCTTTGCACCATCAAATTTTATTTTGACTTGAAAATATTAGGATTAATTGATGAAATTACAGGATCAAAACATTCACAACAATGCTGTAGCTATGTGCAATTTCAATCAGTGACACGCCTATAATTTTTAGGAGAGCCATAACATAAAAGAATGGGCATTAGCCCCTCAGCACAGGGTTGTAGGTTTGAATCCTGCTAGGGTTATTAACACATACAACATGACATGTATACAAGTTTTCCCAGAATGTTGAATTGAGAGCAACTCGCTTACAATCAAGCTTTTATCACAAAAAGTAACAATTTGATTTAAAGAATACTTATTTCTTACAATTGCCCTATTAGACAATTGCTTAATAAAAACACTGCTGAGGAAAATTACAGAGAGAAATGCTTCTTTGAAAACATTTATAAACCATCTATCAATGTAAATACATTATCTCAAGTTGACAGTTTCAAAGACCTACATGCTAAGGGAATTTAGTCACCTATGTGACTTTTGTGAACTAGTAATACACTAAATTTCCACAGTGCATTTTACCACAGATATGAACCTGTTTTTGGGGCCATGTATTCATTCCATCTCTAGACACAAACTTGTTATATTTTGCGTATTCAAGTCAAGTAAAAAAGCAGTACAGTTTCTTACACAATCTTCAGTTTGCTTGGTTATCTACAACATTACCTGTGTGATGCCAGAAGAGCTGACAATCTTACCTATCACAGACCAAGCTCCTGATGATCCAGATCAGGAGCACCTGATCTGTGTTACATGTTTACAGTTTACCTGATATAAGTAGACTGATCAGTGAACTTATCACAAAGTGGATTTCCATCAAGACTCAATGAATCTAATTTCCAGGCACTCAGCTTCTTCAACATCTCTGTGTGTGGTAACTGTAAGATAACAAATGCACATGCCCCTTCACATACATTATCTTATCTTGGGCTTCAACACGCCTTTCAAATATAGCAATACTTCAATCTCATCTGTAGTTAAAAGGTAAATGATAAAATCAAACAAAAAGGCCAAGATGGCCCTATATCCCTCACCTGGCTACCATTGGCTATAACACAGGGTCATCAAAAGCAGGAAGGGTCAATTTTGACCTTGGGGTTCTGATTTTGACAATCTTCATAAAGTCCACTATATAATGCTATATTCCAAATATCTAAGCCCTACGCCTAGTGGTTTTAGACAAGAAGATTTTTGAAGTTCTCTCTATATAAGCCAATGTTAAATCAAGTGACCACCATTCTAATAGCTCACTCTGGCACTTTGTCCCAGATGAGCTAAACATAGCACTAAAAGGACACACTGTGTTCATTAAATATGGCGAACATAGCAAGATTTCTCACAATTATCTAGCTGACTGTAGGTTCCTTACCCTATTATTACTAAGGTTGAGCATCTTGAGGTCACCTGTCGCTGGCACAAGTGGGGTTACATGGTCCAAAAGATTCAACTTGTTGCTACTCAAGTCCAAACAACACAACTGAAATATATTTCTTGTTCATTTATACCAGCTGCAGGATATGAAAATCAAACATTTAAGATGTGCATGGCACCAGACACGACAATGTGTTTACAAGGCTTGGTCAGCACTCAACCTGTTCCATTACCCATCATAATAGCCTGACTGACAATACAGAATAATCTATAGGATCTTCTTATACTTGGAAATTTATGCTTAAAATTATGAATATAAGCAGTATCAACCAACATCATTAAAGCTGGTTATTGTATAGCCAGGTTCAAATGAAATAAAATGTGCTTTATGATTTTGACTTCACGAGTCTGAATAATGACAGCCTACTGTACTTACCTCTGGAATGTTTTCTTTGATGATTTTCACAACGTTTGTCATTACTTGAACTCTCACTAAAGCCATGTACAGGGAATCTTGGACCAATTCTGCAGGAAAACATTCCGTGTTTACTTATGACGCAACAACAAAATACAAATATGCTATGACTTTTTTTGGGTAATTTTTCAGTATGATTCCACAGTCACAACTTAACAGACACAACTTGCACTCTGTAATCAAATACCAACATTTACACAATACTATTCAAGACAAGAATAAACATGTAACATGTGTACCTTTATCTGTATGGAGGCTGCTCAAATTAAGAGCTTTTGTTGCTGGATCGTATCTGCTGCTCATAACAACCTGTAATAGTAAATGAATCAGAGTACACATGTACTGTGAATGCATATATAACTTCATAGCAGCTCAAGATTTTGTGGATTTTTAATAGAATGCAAGTTTGCGAGTATTTAGATTTTGCTGATTTCATTTTATGTAAAGAAAATGGTAATGTCTGATTGATTTTCATTGGGACACGAGATTAGAAGATTGTCTTACCTACAAAAAGTGGTGCCCCATGAACATGTATGGTAACACACTATTGCAGATAAAAACAAATCTTTTAACAGTTAAGGTTGTGTCAAGTGCGTGACCTTGACCTTCACGTTACAATATATATCTATGTTTACTTTGATTGTACAAAAGCCTATGGGTAAACAAACTGAGATCTTTAACTGTCTGCATGCACAACTTACCTTAAGTTTCTCAATTTCCTTTTCACCCATTGGAATATTTGGTGGGTAACTGTTTTTCACCAGAATTGTCATCTGTTTAAAAAAATAATTGAAGCCAGTCTTTAAAAACAGTTGAAAATGTTTCACTGATGGTTCAAACCATGAAACTATGTGCCAACAAGTGTACTTCTTCCGTACACCGTTATCTAGCGACTTGAGAATCACATTTAATACAGCATTATCTGTAATTTTTCATCAGGTTGCTGTGTGTTTCTTACATTTCAAACTCAATGAAAAGAAATATGTTTTTTTCTGAGGTTTTTCTTATAAATTATTTTAAGTTGTGCACCAGGTTGGTAAGAAATGAATACAATGCATAGTACTGTTCTCATTTGATCTATTTTCAGCAGCTGACATTTGTTAAAAACAAAAAGGTCTATTTTTATACGTCTTGCCATGTGCAAGCTTTTAACTTGTATTACTTTATCTAGTCTTGATTGTGAAGCAAGTTCATAAGCTCTTGAGACTCACTCTAGATGGAACCAACCTTAAAAAGAGAGAGGCAATGTGGAATTATCTGTATCTTGCCTAAGGACACTACCACTACTTGGGCACTGGAGAGGATCAAAACAGGGACCCTCAGGATCTGAGGTGAACATGCAACCACTGCACCCTTTGATGAAACCTTACGCTGAAAGGCATGGCAAGTTCAAATGTGTCCATGTAGCACTCTACTACATTTTACCATTTCGGGCCTAGACAGTATGGCAAGCCATTCTGAAATTCTTACTTTATGTCCTGAAGGCATGGTGACCTTCTTTGTTATTGCTCGTATAGCCTCTGCTGCCCTTCTATCATTGACAAAAAATACAGCTGTGTTTTCTTGATGATGATACTGTAAATAAAAGAGAGCGGTAAATAACTGATGGTGTACAACCTGTTCTCTGAGGGGGTTTTGCCACTTTCATAGCAAGTCTTGTACTGTTCAGCCTGTTAAAATTTTAGTTGCTTAACCTTACCATGCTAAATTTCTAAAATGAATTTCTCCATCTTAAAATCTTACAATTTGAACAATACCATTAGTTGTTAAAACAGGCGTCACTGAAAATGTACTGGCTGAATAGCAAACAATGGAGATCGTATTCAGACTGCCCAGATGTACAGGCTGATCATGATCTGCACTGGTCACAATAGCAGAAGTGTTTGACATCAGTAGGTTAAAGGTTTTATCTTCAGTTGTTGTGGCAAAATGACTCATCTGATTTATAATGCCAGCAAACATATATCCACAGGTTTAGTTGTGCAACACAGCTCGTTTAAACAACTGATACACTTACATAGGTAGGAATAAACGGAACATCAACACGATTGTTTATATTCTTCAGAACAAAATCTTTCTCTGCCTTTTTACCCCATGGTATCTGAAATAAACAAAATATATTTATTATTTCTAAATTCAAATGTTGCAGTATACACACATACAATTGAATTTAAACATAAGCTCAACTGGATGTAACCCTAACCTCCCTATATTTTTGCTGAAAAGTAAAGCTGAGTAAAGTGAGCTCAACCAGTATTTCTAGTACTGCAAAAGCATATTAATTTCCTTATCAAGAATAACTAAAGTAACATAGAAAATACACTTACAATAATCTTGAACCATTCGCTATCTCCACTTTCTTTATCTTTATCCACTGGCAAACCAAGTCTTTTTAGGGAATCTAAATTTCCACTTCCACCTAAAATTGTAACAAAAACGATAATTCCACATATGAGATACATACACCTCCAGGGCTAGCACTGGCTAATTGTTTCTTCGGGCCATTTTCCCATGCGGCATTTTGCCTAGCACACAAAACTATATTCTTTCTTTAAAAGTTGTAGCCAATTCAATTTCTTTAGAGCCAATATAACTCTATACCCTGTTAATCTACAGCTAAACCAGCTGTAATATCTGAAGTTTCAACAGCAATAATAATCCAACTCATCCAAATACCGGTAAATCATGTTAAAACTTTACTTACGATTTCCTGAGACGTATTGACTTCTCCCTTGGTAGCCTCCTTTACTTGGACGTCCGTATGGATTGCTGGAGAAGCAATGCAATTAAATACATTTTTTTTACTTTTTAAAGGATCATCAGTAAGGGAACAATGGGTATTAAGTTCCCGATAAAACGCTTTTAATTGACAGGTGAAGATTTATAAATGTACTGTGTCAACTGTAAATTATTCATTAAGCACCCAGCAGTGAAAAATCCATCAGTTTACATTTATCATTGTTCATAGTCATTGAAAGAATGAAGTGTGATCATTGTGAACCACTATAATTACTAGTGCCACAGTTTTATACAGGTTGTCATAAATGAATAAGCAAACAATATGGATCAAAATCAGACTTTTTGAATATGCAGGCTGACTTAAATCCAAAGTGGCTGCAATGCCTAACACTGGTTTTTACACAGATGGACACAAATCAAAGTAAAACTTTTCGTACAATCTGCTGTTGGATGATTCACCAGCTTCTCCTCCCATACAATCATCTCCCTC
>JAUMHA010407770.1:0-10898 GCA_032359765.1 Saxidomus gigantea | reverse complement strand
GATATTTACACATGTATGTGTGCAGACTGTGTTGTTCAGAGACAATCGATCCTCTAGCACTTTCAGTCCTTTGATTTAATTTGAAATGATGATGTTAGGCCGCTTGGCCGCTTGACCGCTAGGCCGCTGTGATATTAACCAACAAAGTGTATTTGTTTTTTTTTATAATAAAAACGTATTTTTAATATTTTTCTTGGCACAATAAGTCTTATTTCAATGATAAAAAAATGCCATAACTTAATCTTAAATAATGTTGCTTTGCCGCTAACGTCACGCTGCCAGGCCGCTAGGCTGCCAAATTCACGGACATTAATTTTTGACAAAATCAGTTCACTCTAATGCATGATCCAGCCAAGTTAGAGTATTTGTTAGCGCTGAAAGTATTCTGTTTATTTTTTCTATCAAAGTGTAAAACAATTTAGCGTGGAAGAGGGGCTTAAGTATATTGACAACATGTGCTGATATCACTTTGTCTCGACTCAATTAAAATGCATGATGTTCAGGCCATGATGGCCAGAAAAATATGGTCAATAGATTTTGTTATTATTCAACTATATTCATTAGGCATAAAACTGTAATATCAGTAATTTTCACAATAATTGTTTTTAATGATATAAGCCATTGGTGAATGTATCCAATTAATTTGCGACTGTCACATTGATGTGTATTATCCCTTTAGGATTTGTTCTTACATATTCATTTTTCAATCCACCCATCCATCCACCCACCCATCGACCCGGGATGTTGAGAGTACACTTGTTGGACTACTGTAACATTGACAATGGTTCTAATGAATAATTGTCCTTACAAAAATCACACGTTTTACCTATATTTTAACAATGGGATCTTTAGACTTCCATTCTGGGCGAGTCTATTTCTTTTAAATAGGGTTGTTTTGCAAAATTGTGATGCAGAAGGCTACTTGAATCCTGATCAGACGACATTGTATTTTATTTTTGGAGTATAAGTGTTTGAAGAGGTATGCACAACTGTATTATGTTAGACAATAGGCATGAGTCACTGAACTTAAGGAAATCACATCTACTAACTCCTACTTATTCACTTGTCTCTGCTCATATCGCACACGATTTTTCCGGATAATTGGTAGTGGTTTTCAAACCAAGATGAATTTGTATTTTGGAGTATTATTCATTGTTCTAGCAGATGTTAAATCTGGACTCGGGGGTAAGGAAATTTCGGCTTGATATCGTTGTTGTTGTTATCGTTGTACCAGTTAAGCGCCTGATTCAACCGTATTTCGATCATTTTTTTCAGGCGCATAGATTACCTTATCATCGTTCCTGGGTAGAACCAGTACACATTCCCTTGTACTCCGTATGAAACTGTCAATATTCTAACATAATGAGACATAGATGGTAGCAGGGCTCGAACCCGTGACCCCCAATCTATGAGAGGTAACAGTGATTGCAAGTCAGCGACTGTAACTACTCAATCTAGAAGTCGAACCTCATGAGGTCATTTTATGAAGTCTGTGAAGTTGGCTCGGAGATCGTACATCGACATTTGATCTATATTCGTTCGTCCTGCATTTCTAGATCGGAGCTCGACATTAGATCTGCATTCAAAGAAATGCAGATCTAGATCGTAGATCGACATCAGATCTGTATTCGATATTGCAGATCTAAATCGTAGATCTACATCAGATCTACATTCCCAAATGCAGATCTAGATCGTAGATCAACATCAGATCTGCATTTGATAATGCAGATCTAGATCGTAGATCGACATCAGATCTGCATTCGCGAATGCACATCTAGATCGTATATCAACATCAGATGTGCATTCGGGAATGTAGATCTAAATCGTACATCAACATCAGACCTGCGTTCGATATTGCAGATCTAGATCGTAGATCAACTTCAGATCTGCATTCGCTAATGCAGATCTAGATCGTACATCAACATCAGATCTGCATTCGATATTGCAGATCTAGATTGTACATCGACATCAGATCTGCAATGTGAATGCAGATCTAGATCGTACATAGACATCAGATCTGCATTTGATAATGCAGATCTAGATCGTACATCAACATCAGATCTGCATTCCATATTGCAGATCTAGATCGTAGATCAACATCAGATCTGCAATGTAAATGCAGATCTAGATCGTAGATCAACATCAGATCTGCAATGTGAATGCAGATCTAGATCGTACATCGACATCAGATCTGCATTCGATATTGCACATCTAGATCGTACATCAACATCAGATCTGCGTTCGATATTGTAGATGTAGATCGTAGATCAACTTCAGATCTGCAATGTGAAGGCAGATCGTAGATCGACATCAGATCTGAATTTGATAATGCAGATCTAGATCGTAGATCGACATCAGATCTCCATTCGGGATGCAGATCTAGATCGTACATCAACATCAGATCTGCATTCCCGATATTGCAGATCTAGATCATAGATCAACATCAGATCTGCATTCGCGAATTCAGATCAAGATCGTTGATCAACATCAGATCTGCAATCGACATCAGATCTGCAATGTGAATGCAGATCTAGATCGTACATCGACATCAGATCTGCATTTGATAATGCTGATCTAGATCGTACATCGACATCAGATCTGCATTCGCTAATGCACATCTAGATCGTACATCGACATCAGATCTGCATTCGATATTGCAGATCTAGATCGTAAATCAACATCAGATCTGCAACTACGAATTCAGATCAAGATCGTACATTGACATCAGATCTGCATATTTAGATCGTACATTGACATCAGATCTGCATTCTCAAATACATATCTAGATAGTACATCGACATCAGATCTGCATTTGATAATGCACATCTAGATCGTACATCAACATCAGATCTGCATTCGATAATGCAGATCTAGATCGTACATCGACATCAGATCTGCATTTGATAATGCAGATCTAGATCGCACATCGACATCAGATCTGCATTTGATAATGCAGATCTAGATCGTATATCAACATCAGATCTGCATTCGATATTGCATATCTAGATCGTAGATCAACATCAGATCTGCATTTGCGAATGCAGATCTAGATCGAAGATCAACATCAGATCTGCAATTTAAATGCAGATCTAGATCGTACATCAACATCAGATCTGCGTTCTATATTGCTAGATCGTAGATCAACATCAGATCTGTATTCGCGAATGCAGATCTAGATCGTAGATCAACATCAGATCTGCAATGTGAATGCAGATCTAGATCGTACATCGACATCAGATCTGCATTTGATAATGCAGATCTAGATCGTAGATATAAGTATAAGTATGTTTGAACAGCACACTTGCAAAGTTGACATGTATATTTGTAACGCCAAATGAGTATACAGTCCGCATGCAACTCGTGTTCGTAGCAGCCAAAAAGGATTATGGGTACAATTTGGGATATAGGTGCAGATATACATATAAAGCTGGGGTTTTCAACTTTGGCATCAGCAAGATTTTCTACGGCTTGTCTGCATACGATAACGAGCCAGTCATGCTTGACTAAGGCGTGGTTATTGTGACGTAATTGTACGGACCGTCTTATGCCAGACACGTTCCGCTTAGACGATTAACTTCAAACGGCACAATACAGGGCAGTTGATTGTTTTAAAGGTAACAACTTATTGATCTTGATAATTCCAGTTTGAAACATTTTTACTGTTTCCGTTTTAAATGGCAGTGTTTCGAATGGATGGAAATACCATGACAACCATTTATAGAGCATTAAAGTTTAAAAAGCAACATATATTTCTACGTGTACAGTATGTTTTACTTGGTTTTAAAGTATGAATGAACTTATTTCTACCATACCATTCTTACGAATTTCATTGTTTTGCGTGGTCCGAAGTTGCTAACTTTATATATTTTACTAGAGTTAACTTTTGAAGGTTAGGTTATTGAAAAAGCCAGATCTTAATTGATTTAATATTCCTATACATTGTACATAAGCACATTTTTTACAAATAAAGGCACCCCTAAGGTGTAATGTCTAAATCCTTGCGTGTATATGCCTCACCAAATGTTCCTCTTCTTATTTGCAGAGCACGTGCTACAATCTAACAATGGCAAGAAGGCGGAAACGAAAAGAAAATGGAGGAAAGAAGGTAGGGGAAAATAACCCTTTTCTGAAAATATGTGAACACTATCTAAATTTTATGAGTAAGAAGTTTCTTCCTGTAACGGTTCATCCACTCAAAATGTGTACGATAACTTTCTGCTAAAGAAAATGATTGCATTTCAAAATGTCTGAACCGGCTATACTAGCAACGTCTTGCGTTAAGTCAACTGAAAGAGTAAAATTCTGAAATAAAAAGGTATAACATCTGATACTGATTTCTTTTCATATCTGTGGATGCTTCAGGCATAAAGAAAGCGTGTAACACTTTGAATGTTCAAAACTTCCTTCTTTTACTTAGTTTCCCAATATGCTGAACGGGACGTTTGTAATGAAAGTCTAGTTCATAGCTAAGTGTCAAGAGTTGTTCAAAAGCCGTTTTTTACAGTCGGTAAAACTTTGACATGTACTTTCATTAATATTAAAGTACAATTAATTACCCCTCCCATTATACCTTCAGAAGACTGAAATATCTGCCCAAAAAGTGTTGACAGACAAAGCACTGTTGGAAAGACAGAGACAACTTATGGAGCAGGTTTGTTCACTTCGTTTCTTCAATTCCAGGCAATCCAGGTATTAAATCGAATTGAATTGAATCTCGCTGTTCAATGAGGTCCGATTCAGTACAGTGCTAATCAGACAGTCTGTTTGTATTTGCATTGATTCAATCACGGGATATCACGGAAACGGCCGTCATTTATAAATGAAAGTGTACACCACATAGAATGATACATTTGAAATTATATTCAGGAATTACTCTTTTTTGAGTAGAGAGAAGTGTCTATTAAATAAAATTGCTTGATGAAAATACATAATTATGTCTCATTTTTGTCGATAGTATAGTACTGTTCTAAGTATTGGCAACTGGTTATTGAAAAGTGTGTTTTAATTTATAAAGAATGCATATTTGGAAAGTTCTAACATAAAAAATCTGAATTGTTTGTTCGATACTCAAAAGTGTCTCTTCTTAATAAACTCTAGAATTCTTGTACGGTAAAATAATGTGTCGACCTTCGTTTGCATGAAATTGAGTTAAACAAAAGGACCAATATTGACCTATATCGCTTACCTCGCTACCATTGTCTTGCATATCGTCCGGCATTGCCGGTGATTTTACCCATGCCTGAAAACCGGTCTGGGACCCCTCCTATGCCAGACGACTCACGTGAAATGCTTGTCACGTAATGTTATATCACGTCGCCTGATTTGTTCCTTTTTGTTCTACTGCATTATGCTACATTCCAAAAATTGAGCTCTGGGCGCTGTAGGTTTGGGAAATAATATTTTTTAAGTCTTCCCTGTGTAGATCTGTGCCAATTGAAGTGACCCCTTGTGCAGGGTTCGAATTTTATTCTTGAAAAGCTTGATATTTCAGCTCGATGTTTTGTGATTTTAGAGAATATTTTCAAAGAGTCATATAAAAAAGCTGTGTAAAATCAAGTGATCCCGGGGATTTTCAATTCTGACCTAGGGATCTCAATTTGAACAAGTTAGATATACTAGAAACTGGCACGTGCAAACTATCTAAGATACATGACTTATGGTTTAAGAGAGTCTTCCCAATGAGTGTCCCCTAGGCATTGTCAATTTTGACACGTGGACATTATTTGAACCAAGTTCTTCTAGACAATGGTATGTGCAAACCATCTTCTCTCTTGGCCTTGCAGTTTTTGCTATGCAGATTTTTAAAGTATTTCCTTTATGTTGCCGTGGCCACCATAGTTATTTTAACAATATTGACAGAACTTAATGCAAGTTCAGAGGACATACCGTTTGAACGAAACGAACGGTATGTTCGAACTAATATGTACGACATGCAAAGTACGACGGACGCCGGGCGGTAAGCGACCATAATGGCTCGACCGTGCTTCTTAAGTCTGATGAGCTAAAGTGATTATTATTCTGCGAAAATCAGATTACGGTTCTTGTCACATAGAGTCCGGTTATCACGGCAAATAATTGTGCTACAATTAAGAGCTTTAACAGCTTCTGATAAAATTTATAAAAGTTGCGTGTAGCATTTCCTTTTGTTCCTTCACCAAAATCATTCAGATCCTACCCCTTGGGTCCAAATTGCGTCAGCTCTTAAGTATTTTGCCTACTAACCTTCTTTGTTGTTTCTTAAGGTACAGCAATAAACATTTTGCATGCAGATTTCAACTTTGATTTGCCATATCTTGACACTGACCTACTGACGGGCTCCAAGTTTTAAACCTACACCGATAAAATCTTTACAGTATTGTTTTGCAAGAACATATAGAAAATTTACAGAAACAGCGCTTGATGAGAACACTTGTTATACGGTTTATTACTTATTCAGTAGCCAGTTGTAGGAAATAAGAAAGTTTCATCGTATAATGGTTGTACTTTGTGACAATCCAATTCCAGTTAACGGTGACCAGACGAAGTCGAACGCCGCTATCTTTCAAATGTTCTGCAGAATATTAGCAATATTGCTAGCTACTGCAAATGTGTTGAAACCGTTTTATACATGTAAAAAATAGCATTGCATGCTTTTGCGTATGACTTTAGTTCAGCAGGTATATACCAATATTTGTGTTATGCAACATAGAAATACATTGTATACCCTGTATACCGGCTGGCATAGCAGCAATGTCAAGCTGGCGCTAACCATTCAATTGGTTGATTTGCGCCCACGTTTCAGTTTTTATTCCCACTGTAGTCCTTACTTCTCGTGGACATGAAGAATATACATTTATTTTCATCATTTTTGTAGGTATGTCTGGTTCGCACTTTAAAAAAGGAGAAGAAAATGCCATTGTGGAATGCAAATGAAAATGAAAAGGTAAGAGTGTGCACAGGTGTAACATTACTGATGTAAGAATTTTGGCTTGGGTGCTGTTAGCCCAAAAGGCCATAGTTAGCATGCTCCATTGAAAAACCGTAGATAATTTAACTGTAAAATGTTCAAAAGGTGATCGTATGAAAAGCGCACGTCCCGAATTCAAAGGTTAATGTTATACTTAGAATTTAAAGGTAGTGTGTGGCATATTACAGTCGCACCGTCCGTTCGTCTGTAGACATTAGGGAGTTACGGTTTGAGTACAACTTAGCATTTTCAGGTTGTTTCAGTTCATTCCGTCATTATGGGGCTAAAAATGTATTATGGGGTTAAATAATTATATCGTTGGGTTAAAAAAGATCAAAGAAAGATCAAAGGGATAACCTCACAAAGTCCGTCTGATGAGAACGTCTGTCCATCTGTGCGTTCGCCCTTACATTTTTCCGTGTCCGGCCTGTAACTTTGTCACGTATGGTAGGATTTTGAAATAACTTAGCACAAATGTTCAGCACATCAAAATAATGTGTCGCATGCAAAACCCACGTCCCTACCTTCAAAGTCAATGTCACACTTACAGTAATGGTATCCTCTATAAATGCACACTGGGGAGCGGTGGTGTAGAGGTGTAGGTGTCTGCCGCTCAACCCGAAGGTTGCGGGTTCGAACCCCACCAAGGTATCGACCGTACTGCCTCATATGACACCAGTACTGGTTTTTCCAGGAAGCGGACTCGAGAGTGACTCGATAAGCTACAAGCTTTCTTCACAATCGAGCTAAAATAAATGAGTATAAACTAAACTAAATCATTATATTAATTTGGCAACAATTGAAAAAAAAACTCATTTAGATAGAATATTGGCATATTACCTGGAATGCCACTTTTAAAATACATTGCTTTTGCTAATTCCTTAGCCACAAAATACACAAACATTCAATATCTTTATAATCGTGATATTGGACTTAACATAAACAATTATGTTCAAAAATCAGTTTTCTCAAAGGGACAGAAAGACTTGCGATAGGCTACCACAATTAATTACATTAAAACCATATAACGCGTGTTCCTCGGACCAAAAAGTCAGCAAAGTGTTGCGAGTATTTAGGTTCTTTTTTTCGATAAATCACATAGTGATTGAACACATCCCTTTTGCATAGAAGTAAAACTTGCATATATCGACAAAAAGGAAAAAAAAACGTCACGAAAACTCAAATCAATCGGACTAAATATTTTATTTGAAGAAGGTTTACTTTGTAATGTTATCCAACAATTGGCATGATATAAAATTGCCGTTGACCGAAATATTTTAAATTAATATGACACGCATTTCATAATAATTATCTTCCTATTAATGTCAATGAATATGCAGCCATACAAACCCAAAATTGAAAGAAGGTCAATTTTGTGACGTGTTATGTTCCTATCGTATTTTAGAGACAATCAAGAGTGTGGAGCAGAACGACTTGAAGACAGAAAAATTCTACAAAGCAGTCCAGTGCTTGTTGTTAGAACATACGAACATTATTTGTACGGTTTCATAAGTTTCCCACAAATTGTAGACAACAGGCGCATAGAAGTAAATACCAGTGTGTATATGTTGGCCGGCGTCACGATGCACAGAGCGGGGCACTACTGCACTGTCGTTTTCATTGAAGGGGGGACTGTATTGGTACGATGGACTTGTCGGTAATTTGGGAGATATCCCAAAGAACATGGAAATAACTTAGTTCCCCACTCACGCTTTGTTTTGTAAAATAGAGTAGATATTTGTCGATCTGTGTCAATACATTTTATAATAGGTTTAACAGTGATAAAAGACACTTATCTCTGATATTACTTTTTCACTTAAGAGTTTTAAGTACCCCATGTGAGCGAAGTTTGGAGTGATTATACTGGATTCGCCTTGTCCATCCGTACATCTTGGCGCAAAAATTGAGATGACATGGCAAAATAAGTATCATTACCTTCATTCCGTTACAAAATCACATTATAAGTGACTTTATTGTATGTAACCATATCTATAATTGACTTGGAAACAACTCGGTGATTCTTAAAAAGTAAGTAATTTACTACTTTAATACAAAATGTGTTTTTAAATATCACTGGTTTGTTGAATAACGACTATCACTTGTATGCAATTTCCATTGAACTGAATTTAATTTGTTGTATAACAGCTGTTCTTATGTTTTGTATAGTAGTATTTTCATGAGTACATGAGACATACAGGTCTCTGCAGTTAAAAATTACGACATACTCTTAATATATGAAAGGAGTTATCTGAAAAGTGCTAGTACTATTTTTGTCATGTGTGCGTTTGACCTTTGAGAGAAGAATTTTTCAGTAAGGCTGTTAAATCTGTATAATCTTTAAAACTCAATATATAAATCATCCCAATTGTTTAAGACGCTGTTTGTGAAATATAAAAAGAAGTCATGTTAGACATTGATTTTCAGTCATATTTCTGTATATTCTATATAGTAGACCACTTTATATTTGAATGCGGTTGGTAAGTACATGTAGATGTTTTGATGACGACTGGAATCAATCCGTTTCTGTTTTTTTTATGAAGATAGTTCTAAGGTTACTTGAGATATATCTTCTGTTCATATACACGTGTATTTCTTCGAAATTTGTTACACATTCTACCAGTATCTTCATCGAAATTACTAACTTTTATACACTCAAAATGAAGTTGGGGTGGGTATATAGGAGTCACCCCGGTGGTTGGTGTGTCGGTTGTTTTTATTTTCTTTGTATGGAGCATAACTTAAAAAGTACTGGTTGGAATTCGATGAAACTTCATACAGTTCTTACCAAGAAACATAACTATGTGTTTACAAGGTATTTTGTTATCATTAACATCCTCAGTTGCTACGATACAGCATTCTTTCGGGTGTATTTATCACATTTAGTGATAGGTCTAGTTTCAGAAAGTCACATTCACAGCTCCTTTATCCAGTTTTTTCAAAATATTACCTAACATATGTGGGCACTATTGTTATATCCGTCGTTGGTGGACGGATATTGTTTTTGCGTTGTTCGTCTGTCTTTCCGTCCAAGTGAACGCTAGGTGTTTTAATATTAAGTTGTCATCCTTTTATATTTTAGGGAATCACTATAGTATTGATGGAATAATACATAGACGCATTTTCTCATGATTGTCCCAGAACTGTCTAGTTATTGCCTTTAAATTGTTTCATATAAAATATTGAAATGCCGATTTCTTTGAAACTGGTTAAAAATGCCAAATTTTTATTGTAGTTATCTCAAATTTAAATTTCACTCTTATTGATATTCGCACCATAAACTTATCTCTACGTGATATGGTCAGATATTTTTAGCTCACCTGAGCACTTTGTGCTCTGGAGTATCTTTTCTGATAGGGTAATATCCGTCGTCCGAAATCATTTAACAGAAGTTGAATCCTTTCCTGTTACAAAAGCTGTTAAAGAACTCTGGTTGCTATGCCTAGTGAAAGAAAATAATTTAAAATGTTTTTCATCAATAAGCAGGTAAATCCATAGTTCAGATTTTTGGTATGTAATATTGTCAAGCCCAGCTCTACCAAATTAGTTCAAATTATCACACAGAGTCAAATTTGACCACACCCGGGGTTACTTCATTTGCCATAGATTCCTAAAACTTCATAATATATTCTTTTCTGAAACCACTGAGGCACAGACCTTACGTATTTGAAATGTAACACTGACACTTGTTTTCTTTATTAAGGTGGTAGTGCTGATTTAACTTGAAAACAGTTTTTTATTACTTTTATTTGTAGAAGAAAATTATTTCCTTGAAAAAGAAGCAGCCAAAGTGGGGTGCTAAATTTTTAAGAAGTATTCTTGTTTTTGAAAATGCTACTTATAATTCAACTATGTTTGGCATAAGTAAAACAGCTATGTTGTTTTTATCAAAAGAAAATTTATAAGATAAAGTTTTAAGAAATTAGGCTCTTAAATGGGCGTGTTGCTCTTTCTT